>BOPP01000153.1:216147-233109 GCA_017312745.1 Gryllus bimaculatus
ACCGCACCGCCTCGCCCCTCCCCGCCCCGCCCCGCCATCACCCGCCGAGCGCCTGGTCCCGTGCCGGCCTTCGCACGCCGCATGGGATAGCTCTTTCTCTCCCTCTTTCAACTATCGTCTGCGTTTTCGCTTCCTCTTCTTACATCCATCCTTTTCGATGGAGGGGACCATCTGCTTGTTTGATGCCAATGCCCATTCGCGTCTGCTTTCTCTCCCCGTAGCTTCTTTCTCATATTTTCGTCCCACTGACAGCTTATTTTCTCCTGATAAACAGTAATTATTATGGAATTTGTGAACTAGGATTTTGTGGTTACCCCCCTTTTTCATGCTTTGCTAGTAAATGGATAATAAAGGAACCCAAATAAAGTTCAACAATATGTTATTAAATAAGGATCAAAATACAGTATGTTTACATAAATGTAAACATACGAGAAAAGTAGCAAAAGTCTGAAAAAGCGTGTTCCTTAAAAATCTATACTTATTCTATAACAGTCCTTACTTTCCAATGCGTTTGTAATGAGAAACTACTCATTCCTATTAGAGAGGTCGGCTTCTCCCTTAAGTGTGCCTCTTTGGAAACCGATGACAAACATTTTTGCTTGCAAGTTTAACGAAATACTTAGAAAACGTTCCAGTCAAATTGAATGTTCTTTGTACGAAAACATTTTGAGTGTGTGCACTCTATAAAAACGCAAATGCGAAGCAGCAATGGTCAACAGCAAGTTAACACGTTTTCGATCACCTCAGGAAGTCATTATACAGTCCTCAACCAGCGTGTTTTCAATACTATCCTCAATTAAGGAGTTACGATATGCGGACTTCTTATTAGCAATCACGTATTAGTTTAGGGTTCTCTTATTCCTTCATTGCAGATTATGAATTCTGCGCTAGATCGAAATAGTTCCGCCCCACCTGTCCGTCAGTAATATTTCCTCTCTTGACATCATATTCATTTACATTGCCTTTTATCTAATTTCGATCGATATTTGTTTTCGATTCTTTTTCTCATTTGTCTCGGATTTTCTTTCAGAAATAAAATGTTTGGATGACTCCTGTTTGGCAGTGTTTCACCTTTTCCTGAACGTTATTAGGCAAAATTTTCGAGAATAAAAACTGGTTGCGTCATAATTGCGTTGTAGTTTATAAACGGCTGAAATCGTCAAAAAGGAAATTAAAATGAAAAAAAGTTGACATTTCCGCGTATCTAAACTTTTTCTCGACTCAATTGTACTGCACGATATTTCAATACGCAGTGGAATTCTTGATTTACGATCAACATTCAATATGCACACATCGACTGGAGAAGAACCTGAATGGTATTAAAAATGTAATTTCGAAACCAAAAAAAAAAACGATGATTGGTAGTCCGAAATCTTGACCCCATGACACCTAGTAAAAATCACCCCTTTGCAAGAAAGATACTACTAAAATGTTTAGAGGTTCTAAAGCTTTTTAGTTCAAATCTGCTGGTTCGAAAAACTTGATTCTCCCAGTTAAGTAGCCAGAATGCGCGGAGTGACATTATAAAATATTACCCCGACTGTTGTTTAATACTTTACGGATCCTTTTTCTGAAACCCGCGTTAAAAATGAGAAATTATTCATTAATTTTCTAGAGTACTTTATGATTTAGAGGGTGAAAACGAATGATACATCGTATTTCTAATATAAACAAACTTTTCAGTCAATACTTTTTTGTTGTAGACCCGTTCTCATTCCAGATTGCTCATCAGTTGTGATTTTATCTTCCGGATTGCGGCTCTGTGTTCCCCAAAGTACCCTTGTCCACGCTTCTTCCTTGATAGCTTTGGGAGAGGTGGTGACTCATCCGTTTGACCTCGATAGCGCTCGTTACAATTCCGGGAACAGGTCCAGGGTAACTTAGCCAAATTTCGGAAGAAGGGCTTGGAACCCACGAGATGACCGCCGCGGGAACGTCGTAATCTCGTTTATACCCGTCCGCGTTTGGTTACATTAATCCGTTTAGTTATTTATCGTCAACATTAGAACTGTGAGAGAAACTGTATTCGACGTGGGGGCGGACAGAATGCAATCTGCGCACGTTTTGGTGGTATCCCGATAAAATCATTCTGTCAGAACAATACATCTGGTTTGCTAGAGAATTACACTCAGATTCTTATTCGGGTCTTGTGTGAAGGGATGTTAAATTGAACTTGAGAAGCGGAATACATTTTCTCATTTTAGACGTAATTACCTAATATTATCCAAATCTTCAGGTCTTATTTATCTTCAATGCAGATTCCTCCATAGTATATGTTGTTTACTAGCGTAACCACACTATGGTTTATTTACATATGGAGTGGCAACTCATGCGCAGAAAAATTGCCGAAATGATATATTTTTAAATATCGGAAAAAGAAATCTTTTCAAATTCTTTATTTCATTTTGTTACTGAACAGGAGATAGCTCGTTGATGCCACTAATATTGTCCGTTGTATACCCTGGAGTGTATATACTATATTTTTCTGAAGTTATCAAAGATAAATGTATAGTTATATATGTAACAGGAAATAGCCGTCCTGGTTCGTCGTCAATAAGATTACTTACTCGATACGTCAGTAAAAAGGATCGAAACTCAACCTGTCTAAATATTGGTCTCGTCTTGTGCGATTGCTTCTGTGCAATTCCGCCTCTTGAATTATTGCTATATGATTCGAAGTACTGAAAAGGGTCAAAAATGTTTATCGCGCGTGTACTTTATATTCTTTCTTGTGAATGAAGTTAGTACATTTAAATTATTTTGTGCCGCTCGGAAATGTGTTTTCGTGGCATTCTACTGTTGCTTTAAATTGGCTGCTGTGCTTCCCAGGATGTCTCTATCCCACAGTTCCTACTTTACATATAAATTGTGCGATGAGAAGATGCATACTAAGTATTTTAAAAGTATCAGAAAGTATTGATTTTCGCCGTACGCTATCTTTTATCGCAAAACGACGTTGCGTCCATTTTGAATTAGCATCTATAGAAATGAAAAGAAAAGCGTTTTATTAATATAGCCTCATGCTTCTTGTCGCAACGGTAATGATAGCTGAGATATCATCCGAGAATCAGTTTGTGGGAGAAGGCAATCAATTCCGTACTTGTCGCTGGCTGATGTTAAAAACAATAGATTAATGAAAACGCGTTATTCGTTTCAATTTTATGAAGTAATGCATCGTCAACTGGCTTATTAAGCATTTCCGCCACATTTATAATTGAAAATCGAAGTTAGTTTGTCCTTTCAATTGAATAATTACGTATGTCCACTATAGCACGTTAACACGAAATACAATTGTGGTACGTAATCAACGTAAAATGTATTTGCTGTATTTGCTCATTTCCATTTTATCTTTTTCATCTTAATCATGCCCAATATCATCAGTTCTTCCAACAGTGGAAACTCAGGAAGCAATCTTCATTCTGCGAAACTTCACTAAATACTGGCAGTATTGCTTTCGTCAGTAATATAGGAAAATGTTAAATATGATAATCTTTTGTTTTTTAATAACTTCGACTGTTGTCGGAATTTTGAAATTATTTTCGCCATGTAGTTGAGAATAGTAACTGCAAAACATGTGACTGGGTAAAGTGTTAGGAAACATGTACATAGCAAATGACCTTTAACAGAACTCATGTGCGGAAAGCTAGGTCCTGAAAAAAAATGCGTTAATTAACTGTATTATTATAATAATCTTTGTTCTCCTTGTTAGATATCATCGGTGGAGGCTCCCACGTAACTGCTAATAAACTAGCTAGTGATGTGATACAGGTAGTGACTCAGGACGAGAAGATTTCTCTCCTCAAATTATTTGTTTCATTTTACTGTTGAAAGAAAATATGATTGATTTACATGTAAGACATTTGTATTTTCCCCATGAATATAGGTTTATTACATATTGAGAACCTAGAATTCTCAATCAGTAATATCGCCCAAACCAGCTACCGCCATCTGAGCTCGAAACTCTAACCTTCCTGACTTCCAAACTTGAGTTATTGACTCGCGACTTCATACACTATTGCACCCTAAATAGATGTGTAAATTTTGTTTTTTTTTTGTTTTAAATTTTGTAATCCAACCACCTTTATCATTATAATATTGAGTATCATGTAGTAATGTATTATTTTTACTCTCACTTAATTTTCGCAACCTCAATTTTTGACAGTTCAAACGCTCAAAACAACAACTGGCTATCCCACATTTTTTGGTAAAATTGAGACTAGCATTATGCAAAACGTCCAATATTATTCTTTAAATATATGTTATTTAAAAACCAGAAGTTTCCAATCGGTCTCCCGACATGTGTTGTAGTGTAGTACATGTAAGTGTGTGTACGTGAGTGAGTATATGTATGAGGTGAGGATATCACAAGGAAGAGGAAGGAAAGATAGTGCGTGGTCCGTCGCCCCTTTCTTAGGGTATTGCTCCGGCAATCGCCGGGTGTTGGTCCGTGAAACCACGTTAAACTACCGATCAGAGCAGCCGACCGCTAGAATTCCCCACCAGACAGCGACTTAATTCGACCTAGCTATCTAGCTAGTTTCGAAAATTTTGCCACCGTCGATACTCGAACCTAGGACCTCCCGGTCAGAGGCACTGCAGTGACATCAGTCATTGCCCTGAGCCACCTCTCCCGGTGCGTCCTTTGAAGTGGTGTAGTGTAGGTCGCGCGCGCACACGGCGACCATCTCTCAAGAGCGAGGGCTCCCCACAGGTCGCCATCGCGGAGCGTGTCGCCAGCTCCGCCACTGCTGCCGCCGCCGATTATAAATATCCCCCGTGCGAAAATATTCGTCGGTAATTGGCGCCAGCGTGCGGAGTATGCGGCTGCCCGCCAGGGCCTGGCGCTGCAACGCGCGGCGCGCACGTGACTGTCGCGCGTGACATGCACGCGCCTGTGGCACGGCAGGCCTGCGCCCCAACGCCCGCCCATTTCGTTGTAGAAATGTTCTCCACTGTACTCCGATGGTGGCACTTCAAGGTCACATGCTGGACGGACAGGGGGGGGGGTACTGTCATCCAATTGTGAGCTTCCTTACGTCCTACACTTTTGGTATTGGAGCTCCAAATTTGTTGACAATGGCGCCCTCTTCTTCCAGCTCGTGACGTTTAAGTGCCACTGTGTTTAAATCAGGGTATACCAAGTTTGAATAAAACCTAACACTATTTTCCTCATACTGACGTTTGGGTTATTTATTGAATCTTCTTCAAGGATGTAATGGTGCAATTATGTACCATCATTCTTCGTAAATAATCGCGTTTATTACTGTAAATACGAAATGGTTTTCAGAGCGCTTCATGATAAGCGTAAATAATGGGGTGGTCATTATTTTGGTGAAGTTGGATTTTTTCTTTCCTCTTCTCATTATATTGAAAATGAGAAAAAAAGAGAGGTTCAGGTTTTCAGAGCAATTAATTCGTACCGCCGCGCTCTAAGAAACAAGGAATGTTCAGGCAATCGTGTGTATGTGTATTAAAAGAGCTAACCGGGACTGCTGCAAATCGCGTTGGTCCTATACCACATCGCGTTTGGACTGACAAAGCTTAGGAGACGCACGCATACGACACGACTGCAAATTTGGCTGGCAGGAGTAGAAGGACGGGAAACTTCAAACGAATAGCTGCTGAAAGAATAAAAATGTTATTGAAAAAGTGTAAATTATAATTAACTTTTTATTTAATTCACATAATATGTGATAGATTTTGGGAATCAATAGAAAGAATGAACTTGATAATTGTGGAAACCTCCTTCCGAACCAATAACTGACCACGATT
Source organism: Gryllus bimaculatus (assembly GCA_017312745.1). NCBI lineage: Eukaryota > Metazoa > Arthropoda > Insecta > Orthoptera > Gryllidae > Gryllus > Gryllus bimaculatus. The sequence goes on from BOPP01000153.1 coordinate 221,920, forward strand.
ATTTATCACCTTTGTATAAAGAAGAATTTGTTGAGTAAATCTCTGACAACTGTTTCAAATAATACGATTTCCTAGAAAATATGCTTATTAGATTAATAAAATGTTGAAAGTTAATGTTAAGAGAGGGCTAAATATACCATCGTGCTCGTAAAAGATTTGTACATGTCAAATACATATTAATTGATATTCAATTTAAATCTTCCTAGTATCATGTACGCTTATTTATTTTCAAATCCAGGAATCGACGCCGTGCACCTTTTAAATTACCTATCACATTTTCGGACTAGGTATAGCACACAGATAGGTACATGTAAGGATTGCCCCCGTTTCTGTCAACCCTTCTTGGACTGCTAATTCAAGGAAAATTTAACTCTGAAAATGTCCCGTTTAATTTGCACCGTTACATTAACTCCTGATTACATCTCGTTTGTTTCTTACAGCGCAGTTAAATGTATTTCCGTTTTACAATTTGCGATCGAAATTGTTGTGTCACTTCCATGGCTTCCTACATTGTGTAATATTACCAATTACGCTATATAGACTTACTGCTAAGGATCTGGAATTTCCCCTCTTTTCAGCTATTATTTTTGCTGTTTCTCCCTAGTATATGGAGTCAAAGAAAATTGGTCCGTTCACATGAAAGCATAGCTGTGCGCCTTTTTTTTTTCTCTCTCTCTCTCTCTCTCTCTCTCTCTCTCTCTCCTTTTGAGTCCGTCTGAGGAGATCGCGCGGTTGTCGGCTGCTCTTTCTGCGGCGGGGAGCGGGCGGCGCGGGTGGTGAACAGGGCGAGGGCGAGGGGAACGGAACGCGCTTCCTGGCGGATTCGAAGATTCGTGGAGCGAAATTTGCGGCAGGGGTTGGTCTGTGTTCCGCCGCCGCGCCGACTGGCGTTTCCCCGAAACGGCATTTGTCCCGTGTCAGCGACCTGCGTCTGCATCTGCGCCTCCCGCAGTCGCTGGGGCGTCGTGGTTTCTCTTTCCGAGCGCTGCCGTCGCCGTCGCCGGCGCCGCCGGCGCCCCTGCTGAGCCGCTTCTGAGCGGAGGCATACGAGCGAATCGCCTCGGAGGTGCTTCTTTGAGCGAGAATTCCGAAGAAAGGAAACGGCGACGGCTTCCTGAATTACGTAAACCGGGTCGTTTCATGGAGCTTGGCGTCTGCGTTATATAAAACGATGGCAAAATTCGAAATCCACTGTACGTATTTGACCGTTCGTCAAATGGGTCCCCCCTGTGCTCGCCCCAGTTTGGTCCCGTACGAGAGCTAAACCACCAGAGCATTTGATACTATATGCTTAATGAGAAAACATTACTTCAAAACGTGTGAATTAAGCAGAACAATGCACTTCAGGTAACGAATTAGCGTGACGAGATCCTCCTAGACACTGCATTTACTTTTTGAAACAACGAACCGTCGTTGGAGTATTATTTATTTTACAGCAAAACGAACTCTGCCTCATTCGCGCATTTTATAAATCGCGATTACGAAATATTTCATGCAAACGAAAGGCATCACTGAAGCGTCGCTACAGCTTCAGCTTAAACGCCGCCTTCGCTTTCACCAGACTACCCAATCTCTAAGGAGCGAAAGGAAAAGGCTTTGACGTCTTCGGGAATCTCAGGCCCCATCGGTGGCCAGAATTATTTGTTAAAGCTCACATCTACGAGTCGAAAGAAAGAATCTCCGAATTTTGCCACGCCGCATTCTACTCTGTTGCGTCCACTCAATTAAAGGAAAGTGAATATCGTATCCACTTCCACCCAATCCTTTGCGAGGCAGTGAGGAAGTAGAGTCGAAGTTCATCCTTCTCTGCACCTGAAGCTTAGGAACTGTCTGCCATTTGCCATCTGTTTCGGAATTGTAGATAAATTTGAAATATTCGAATTGTCGGTCCTTTCTAATTGTCAGTCGTTCGAATCAAAGGAATGACACAGCGAATGGGGAAGGAGACGTAACTGAGGTGGTGGAGATGCAAAAACACGTATCTGAAATACTTGTGAGAGCTTGTCGCTTCAGTTACCCCGGCCGAGAAACGTTCCGCGCACTCCCTTGCGTCTAAACGGACGGTTGGGTTTTCAGCACTTCATTATTCCGTCACACGGAAACGCCAGCCATCCGCGGAAACACTAATACTGGCAGATATTCATAGACCAAATGCTCTATTCGGCTCAGTGTCCGCAAATAACTTGTGCATCAGGTCTTCGCTGTTTCTTTTATTGTTATATTCGGGCTCCAGATGCCATGGCGCAAGTAATTGTGCCCCATTCCGTGCAGTGCTGGGACCATTTGGGCCATGCGAAGCGCCTGTTACAGTAGCTGAGAGGACACCACCTTCACACCGCACCATGCGTTGTGCGAATTGGCGCCCGGGCAAACCGCTTACCTTGCCGGGGCAACGCCCACAAACTACCGCAAAGCAAAGAAAGAAAAGAACCTTTTTGGCAAACATTATACAACAGCGCTACCATCTATTCAGTGTAATAATCTATTTTCAATATCATTTTCATTATCACTCAATTCATGTTAACCGATTCATGTAAACCGTTCTCTTTGTTTTTCCTGTAGGTAAATTCATGTTTGTATTTTCATATCTTTGTGTAATTTTGTGTTTACATTACCCATTCCTCCCCTCCCGTTATAAAGAATAAGTTATTCAAAATGAATTTAACGCTGCTTGAGTTCGGTAGTGTTAGAATTAATTAGAACCATTATTTGGTCGCGAATATTACGTTACAGTTTATAACGTAAAATAAACAATTATTCAGTTACCAACACAACAGTTTATGAAGTGTAATTATAAAGTTATTAATCGATAACTGAACTCAACTGTATAAAGTATCTGTAATCGAATCTCTTTCCCGTGGATTTAGGATCTGATTTCTAAAACAAAAAATAAGATACAAATTTTTAACGTGACGCAATTTAGATAACAATTTGTTTTAGTATCCTTCATTACTGGAAATATAACTAAGTAGCACTACTCGACCGCTTCTTCCGGCCATCGAAATAAATTCAAGTCTAGCTAATCTAAAAAGTGTTAGGCGTTTGATGCGTTTGATCTAGAATATTCTGAGTAAAATACGTATTCATAACTAACTTTTTCTTTCGTCCAGTGTCTTTCGGTAGTAACTTTATTCAAATCTTACCACTCGTTTGAGAGGTAAATTCCGAAAACACTCATATTTAGTAGTCTTGAGTAGACGGCTCATCTTCATAATTATTGGGTTTCTTCAGATTCATGTGTTAGGTAGACCTCATTTTACAGGCACTTTTTTTTATTATATTTTAAACTGAAAACTTGTCAGGAAGACGTAACCCGATACCGCTGCGTTCTGAGAATACTCTCTCCAAAGTTCAATTTTCATAACTATCTGTTTTCTTGAGATGTGTGTTTAAAATAGACTGCATGTACCCTTTCTCTACCGACATTGTTTTGTTGTAAATTCTATTAAAATCTGAGCCCTGAAACGAAAATACGTTCAGTAGGTGAACAGGGCAATCTGATGACTGTAATACAATAATGACTGACTGGTTGCATCCCCCTATGGGGGTCAGATGAACATTATTAGTTCGACCATTGTATTTTTTGTATATCAGCATATTTAAAAGACTACCACAGTGTTAGGATAAGATCGAAAGTTTTACAATGGTCTACATGTGTCGGTATATGAAGTCCTAGGTAGTTTCTCAGATCAGTACCCTGCGGGGCAGTTCTCTAAAAGGCGGGCGTCGGAGCGAACGTAATCGTTCCTTCCCCAACCTTCTCCCCTTCTCTCCCCTTACACACACCTAAACATTCAATACACCCTCACATATGTCGAGAGATCAGTTAGGAAATTAGAGCATGTTCCAGCTGGGACTGTGCGCCGGTAAGGGAGAAACACGTGGAGAGAAGCCATGCATGTCGACGTGTAGGTTGGTCCTTGAACTCACGTTCTAGCGGCGGAAAGGACATTGCCTCTTCTCGGGATATAACATGCATTTAATTTACGGGGATCATGACCCCCACATCACAAGCCCGGAAACACTAAAAAATAAATTATTTACAGTAAACAATCGTTAGCACGAATTCGCTTAACACGAATTTCGCCGTAAAGCCAAGAAAACAGCGACGTAAGGGATTACTGCAACACGGCCATTTATAATACTCAGATAACACGAAGTTTTGTGACCTGAAATCCGACTATTTCGGGCCCATGGAATTCGTGTTCATGAGGGTTTACTGTAATATCAATTCCACCTTGACTGTCGTTTACTTCCGGAAGAAAAAACAGATTTGCTGGTCTTCAAATTCACGGGCAGCCTGTTCCCTTTTTAGTGTACTGCATAAACGAATAACTTGGTCGTAAACTTAGTAACGGTAATAATAAGTAAAATAAAACAAATTGCGTGTAAAAAATCTTTTGTAATCGCCAATCTTATATGATCCTGAAACAATATGCTTTTGGTACACATAGTTCAATTGTGTTTTCGTGCGACTGGTCCAAAGTAGCACGTTTTTATGTAATAAATTACTAGTGCGTTCTCTCACATATGCAAATTATCTCTGTAATATATTCTGCAATATTTTTGTACGGGTGGTGTTTTTACTGTTATTTTTTCGCGGCCAGAAACAGGAAAAGTATACATTTATTACAATGTGACTAATAATATCAATCCGTTAGAGGTTAACGTTTTTATTTTTATAGTCAGCGCTTCACATAATTTCCTAGATCGGTTTTTGTCTGCCTTTCTAACAATAAATAATCGGAGCAGAAATTCGATAAATTTTCCTTCCATTCTAGGTATTAATGTCGGCATCCATTGAAACCCGACATTGTACATAATGACGAGGGTTTTGTTCATTAAATTGCAGACCAAAAGTGTTTCAAGTCAAACAAAACGCAGCGCGCATGAGTTGCGACGTTTCCCGGTAATTCAACAACAATGGAAACAACCACCGACGGCGCTTGGCGCAGCTTTGCGTCGACACCGCTCGAACTCCGCAAACCCTCGGCGCAAGCAGACGCGCCTTCGCCACGGGCGTTCGTACTGGCGCCCCGCGCTACATCAAAAGATCGCAGCGGTCTGTTTCTCTGACTACACACTCTGCGGGGTTAACGTGATTTTCTCCCACGCGCATCGAGGGCGCTCGTCTCGCCCACTCCCCGCTGCTCCCTGGCTCTCATTCCCTGCGCTCTCTCTCTCTCTCTCTCTCTCTCTCTCTCTCTCTCTCTCTCTCTCTCTCTATCTATCTATCTATCTATCTATCTATCTATCTATCTGTATCTGCATGTCATTTTCCGCCTCTCACGCTCTCTACGTTTCTTTCTTATTTCTTTCCTTCCCGCTCTCGCGCTCACATTTTCCCCATTTTCCTTTTTTTTTTTTTTTTGTTCCCTTCCTCATTTTCTTGCCCCTCTGCATGTTTTTTCTCGCTCTTACACCTCTGCTACTCTCCGTTCCGCTCCGCCGACACATCTCTGCGTCTCTCGCCACACTCACCCCTCACGCCGCACCTCCTCGCGGCGACGCCTCGTGAACGAGCGTGCGCCAGGCGCAAGTATCTTGTGCAACGGTAAAGCGATGGCGTCTCGTAAACCGTCGCTCCTCCACACGCCGTCGACTTGGAAGCGAGCAGGTGCAAGAAGGGTAAAAGTAAACGAATATGCAGTTTCAGTTAGCTATTTTCTCGCCGTACTGCAAATGCTCTTTTAAAGAGAATACAGTAGAAATCTCGCATTAGTGTTATAGTACTACGTGAAAACGTAATTCTCGCAATCATTCCGGTAATACAGACAACAGGAAAATTCCCCACTACATTTTAATGATGTGGCATAACAAAAATGTCGATACTCTTGTGAGACTCTGAATTCTCAGTGTCGCTTAAGATTTTGCTCGTCCTATCCTCCTTTCTCTGATTCATTTACTTCCGCAATAACAAAAGTTTGCATTCTCTTCTCATTCAGGTTTTAGTCGAGTAATGTAAAACTAGGAATATTGGATAATGCAATGAGAGACCACATTTTGTCTGACTTACCATCTTTTACATTTCGCTCGCTCTATTTCCTTTGGCTAACTCCGCTTGATTCTCCAGTGTCCTTATCGCTAAAGACGCTGCTCTGCGTCTTAAAGCGGAGTAGACGCACAGAGGCAATGAGACTTTCTTGAATCGGACACTTCTTGCTCCTCAAATTCCCTAACATGAATTTCTTTGATATTCCGATGGATGAGACAACTTGGCACTTTCCCGAAGACCCAGACTGAGCGCATCCGGAATTAGATTTTCTTAACCAGTTCATCTGTTCCGGGTGCCCTTCCGTTGCAAAAAGTTTGGACTCTTCGTTAATTCTGATCTCGTTACATTGATTCGATCACCTATAAGATTTTTTTTTTAATTTCGGAAATTATTTTGTTTTTGGTGGCAGATCAGCATTATTTGGCATTAATCGATGGGACATCAATTCTCCATGGCCCTGTAGGTGAAAAGCGATTACGGATTTCGAAGACATATTACGTTGACCCACAGAGTGATTTCTAGAGTAGCTGTCTGCGCTACGTAGGTCGTTTTTGCTACGAAATTTCAAGAAAACAGTGTCTGAAGTTTCCATACTCACAATTTCGTGAAAGGCTGTAATTATTGTTGCCGATGTTCACTGCAATATGTACAATAGTTTCACCATGGGACTTATACTAGTGCCCGATACGCGGGATGTGCTAATTCGGGACCTAGCGACGACAGACGGTGCGTTGTTATCTTATCTTTGTAAGTGTATCTGATACGCTCTGTTAACAACATTTTGCGGAGCTTTCCTATCGAATATACGAGTTTGTTTTCTAAATTGTGAACGTTTCATCGTTCATCGCCGACCCGTATTTCAATTATTTTCTTTATCTTGCAGTGGTATTCCTATAAATTGATTTCTAATTGTTATTATTAAAGTCATTTTTAACATAATTTGCACTTTATACGTAACAGCTCTGAGCTAAAAAGTCCACTTCTGAATAACCTCAGATATTTAAATGTTCAACTTATACTGTTTTACTGTAGTAGATGTAGTAGATAATTGTGGCGAATTTAGGCATTGACCTCGTTTGTGAGTAATTTTGGAGAATTAGTTTTGACGTGAGCTTGATATACAATTCATGACCTTGTTTTATGAAACCTACAGTACGCATAGTACGAAAATTGCGTGTTATGCAGTCAAGTGCACGAGATCCCCACCCTTCTCTGTTCTCGGCATGCCAACTTCATCGAGTATGCCTTGAATATTTTACAAAGCCTGATTTGAAAAGGCAATCTTTTTTCTCGTGACCCACATGGACCGATTCACTGCTCATATGTAGGTAGTAGTCGAAGTTGGTCCCTCCCGTAGGAACTGCTCTCGTCTACTTGTCGAGAGGATTCTTTTTTTACGGCAGTAGGGCTATTTCTCCGAGTAGAATCATACCCATTTGCAGGAGAGAGAAGAAACCTTTATTGAAAGGGACAGTATTGATTGCTTGAAATATTGCACCTGATACAACGTCACGATGTTGCTATCATTGAATACATTGAATAGAAGGAATTATTAAATTATTTTCAGCTCAAGGAGCTTTTACTCATTGTTTGAAGGTGGGCTGTAAAAACGGTCAATCTATTAGGGCACAATTATGTTGAAGTTTCTGAAATATTGTTGTAACTTTTTTCTATATCAATATATACTCTCGAGCGAGCTCATAGTTTCATAAATTGGAATATCAGCTTCGTGAGTGATGCGTTCGCCACAGGTCTTTTCAGGAGTTTCCGTGACACCCAGGCGAGTGTATCATCAATCATCAGCCAGTATTAGCTCACATGTGCCAGCTTGACCAATGTACATCATTACATCCCGCGGAATATATTACCCTGTTAAAATACACAGACACTTCTGTACTTCACAAAACGACAAGTACAACATTTCAAATTCATTAATACTATGTCATGCAATCAATAGGACATGCGTATAACATTCATTCCAGGAATAATACCTAAAAATTTATATAATACACGTAATAAAAATGTAGTTTTATATTAATAGTTTCTTAGTTATGTCACTTGGCCTCTATACATCAGTAAGAGATTTCTTTTCATTAATCATGAAAATTGTGAATGGAGGTCATACACTGATTGTGAATGGAGTCATACACTGATCACGAGGTATACCTATTCGCTACTCTGCTAACAAAGAGGGTAACCGGCTTGATAGGCCCCATAGGTGGCGCCCAATTCCAAGAAGAATGGATAGGTGTCTTGCTATTGGCGCGCGCCAAACATTCCGTGGTGCCCTACCTGCAGCATGTCGCTCTGCTGGTCTCATCAAAGGAAGCGAACATTCTCCAATCTCCACGGCTACTCGGGATTGGGCGAGCAGTCGCTCGGTACTCGCGAATCCCGAAGGTGCGGAGTCGCCTTAGCACTAACTAGTTGCGCGGGTGATGTTCTTCATGTTCTCGCCACAGTAAGACGAGTCTTTTACGTTGGATGCGTTAAGAGATAATATTCTGAATCTGCAGCACATATTCCCCGCATAGTTTTTATTACACAAGTGCGTGTATTATCTTATCGAATCTTACTAAAAACGTCAATTGCTACCAGTATTCATTATTCAACGTAATGTAGTACAACAGTTAGGGTAGAGATCCCAGAGCTCAATTAAATGTACAAAAATTATGCTTCTCCCCCAAATGATATCACATATTTTTGGCGCTGAATAAATAAATAAATAAATAAATAAATAAATAAATATGCAAATAAAACGGTAAATAAATAATTAGATAAGTAAATAAATAAAAAATGATGTGATTGCGTGTTAAGTTGCATCGCGTGCGCCGCGAATGGAAGGGGACGGTCGGCCGCGCGCTCCCGCGCTGCGCTCGGCACGCGGTTGTCGCTGCGTGAGGCGCGGGGCGGCGCTGCGCTGCGCCGTTGTCGAAGCGTTTCCCGTAGCCGCCCTTGCGAGCCGCAAGCGGCCGCTGCACGGCGGCAGAGTCGAAGTGTGCGCGCAAGGCGCCGGAACTCGCCCAGGGGCTGAAAAGCACCCCGCTCCGTGGCAGTTGCAGGGGCTAGTTGAAGGATATTTGGGCGCGTGGAAGATGTGCTCCGTAGAAAAGTCACTTTGCGTATTGGACGCTGAGTTACGATATTCGTAGTAGAATGCAGTAGAATTTTAGGTTTCATCATATACTGAATCCGTAGAAGTTTATTTACAATTAGGAAGCATATTTCTGGGCTGAAAGTTTTGCCGTGCTTTTCTCTCTCGTCTAATCTGAATTTGCGTATTGCTGTTTTTTTATCGTATGTAAAAAATTGCCAAATCTCTTGTTTTGGTGTTGGTTAACTATATTTTTATATATTATTAAAATATTTAATAGCGCATCTTTCGTTCACGATCTGAAGAAAAAATGTTTTGAAAAATAGAAAAAGAAAAGAAACTCGGGTTTGTTTTTGTTAAATGGTTATATTTTCATGTCGGTTTGGGAACAATGCTATTTGGTAAATTCAATTTTCTTACCCAAAAGATTTAAATCGGATCTTATTTACTAGTGGCTAAATTAGCAACAATATTTCTTAATCCACACCTGTTAATTTAAAAATGCGTTGGATATATTTTTCAAATATTTTTGTTCATTACAATGTATACTTGTTTTAGAAATGTGTTCTAAATGTTATTTCTAGACGCGTGCCTTTTCTTGTTTTCACATCCGATACTCGTTAAAACAATTGACAATTATTCTTTATTTTCTCTTCGCTGATGTTGCACCCGGCAGGCTAATTTTATTAGAATTGCATCCCGGATAATTACTACTGCAAGTCATCAACGCGGAAAATTGTTCATTCGGAAAATGTGACTAGCTTGCTGGCGCACTACGCGGAAGCTGACGACTGTGTGGGCGCTAGTGTTCAGTTGCCACAGGAGGGACAAACCTCGATAGAGTCAGAGATAACGTTCAAAGAAAAAGGAAGAAGAGAATGAAACACACACATGCACACAATCCAGCCAGACTTGCGCGACAGCTATCCCCAGCGAGTTCTCTACGACGCTTCGAAGGGGGGGGGGTGAGTCAGAGAGTGGGGGCGTGGCGTGGGTGACATTGCGAGGCGGGCAAAAGAGAAGGACGTTTGCTTTTGGGAAGAGGTGATACGGCAGGGGGTGGGTGAAGGAAACCATGCGGGACGTTGGGGAGGCGAACTGGCTGCTCTGATGGAGCGGGCGTTCCCCAGGGGCTGCAACGGCAGCCGAACAAATGGGAACGGACGGAGCTGGAGAACTCGAATGGAGGCGAGCTGGAACGGGTCTATGCGATGCAACGCGACGAGAGCCACGTTTGTTTGGAGGCAACGGCGATTTCCGGAAGAGCGGAGGAGGACGTAGGAACGGATTGCACGTGGCATTCCATATAAAGAGGCAAGCAGTGTCGGGGGAGGCTGCATACGCATGGGATTAGAATTGGGTTGACCGAGACAAGAGAGATGGTCAGAATGTTAGATAAGCTATTTTGTGTAGCGAGCGCCAAAATGAGGCTGCAGAAAATAGAGATTGAGATGATAGTTCGAAATTGAAATTAAGTTTGTCTTTGAAAGAGAATCGAATATGAGATCGGTTGTTCAATCAAACAGCGTGTTAAAATTGACAATATGAAAGCATCACTTACATTTGGTAACACATGACTCGTTTGTATCATTCAGGACCCTTTATAATTTGGGATATGAAAGTCTTCTGGGAGAGAAAGTGAGAGTTTGCTTTGACCAAAATTCATAAATAAGGAAAAAATCTTCGACATCTGCACGGACATGATAGATATATTTGTAAGGCGAGGAATACTTATGTTTGGTGAGTCTGGTGACGATATACAGAAGAACAAAGGAAATAGAAATTTTAGAAATACCGGCCGCGAGGATCTGAACTACAGTATAGACGAGGCGGTTGCGAAATGTACAAGGCGTCGGTAGTCGAGTTGGCGCAGCGAGGGAACGGAAGAGTCCCTCCCTAGGGACAACGGGGCGCGAGGTGCGGCGAAAGCGGGATAGACCGTGGCGGGGAGCGTAGAGCTCTCTTCAGAGAATCGCCAGAAGAGGCGCCAGAGAAGAGCGCCGGGGGAGGGTGTCAGGGAAGGGGACGCCTGCGGCGGCGGCGGCGACGTCGGCGTCGGTGGCGGCAACGGCGATAGCGGCGGCGGCGCGCGCGACCAAGC
>BOPP01000153.1:233323-243468 GCA_017312745.1 Gryllus bimaculatus
GGAGCTGTCCCTGGGTGCCGCGCCGCTCCCGCCGGGATGGAGGCTTTTCCCGAGCGGTATTAAGCGCGCTAGCATGTTACATACGTAATTTCTCCGGCGACCTCCTCCTCCTCCTTTGCCGCCGGCGTCGCGCATTGCGCTGGAGCGGCGTTCCGGACGGACAAACGCGTTTGTGGTCGAGGTGGATATGCACAAACGGAATTTTCCCCCTCGTGAACTGGCTTTCATTTTGGTTGATGATAATTAAAATTATGTCAAAACATGTAATATTCTCTGTTGGTTAAATCGCGATAATTTTATAATGCACTAATCGCGTTTTATTTTTATTGGTTTCGCCAACGGAGATTCTTTTTATTGTTTTTTTAAATGATTCTATTTCTTTTCGATGCAGTCGTTCGTACTTGAAAATGTCGTATGTAACAATGTAGTTTTTTTTTGTTGGTGTTGATAGAAACACTAAGGTTTGCACGCAAAGTCTCATTAACTTATTTCATTGGAAGTTTTTTAATTTTTTTTTGTTTTATTGTAGTTTTTATATTTGAACTTTTCTTTTAGTGTATAATGGCAGTTACAAATTAAAGTTAAAGAAATTCTGTGATGACTCATTGATACATTGTGACAATTCCCAGAACAAGAAAGTAGAAATTGTACTACAGTTGGAAATTTTTATCCATTGAGTAACGAAGAATTAGCGATGTCAATTAAAATTATCCCCTTGGCGTCGTCCAGCTAGAAATGCTGTCTACCCCGCGCTCGTTCTCCGCAAGCCTTCCCGCCGCATACTCCACCCCCACCACAGTCACGCTCGAGTCGCTCCGCTTCCCGTGGTCATTGCCTTTCGCCTCGGCCGCATATTATTCTGCCGTTCTGATGTGTCCACATTTTTTCCCCCGGCCGTCGCTCAGCGAACGCGGCTTTTTGCATTAAGCAGATGCGATTATTGTCTTCCGCGTACACTGCCGCTCTCTCGCGTTCTCTGGGGAACGCAGGCGGGCGCGGACGAGATGCATCGCGATGCTTGGAAGCTTGTGGGCCGCGCCGCGCGGCGCCGCGCCGGCAGCGGCGAATGTAGTTTGCCCGCGGGCAGATGCGCCCGCTCCTGGAACCGGCGAAAGAGGAGATGTGCAAAGGAATATTTTTGGAAAAAAATTGGATAGGACTAAAACTATAGTGAATAAAATCACAAAGTAAATTGAGGTTACTACTGACCATTGAAGCTCATTATTCTCATCTACAGCGCCAGTAAATCTGATCAATGTTGTTCTTATAGAGAACGTGAAGTACTCTAGTTTAAACGCACTTTAACAGCATTATGGAAGTCAGAAAAAATATAATAAATAATTAAATGTTAACATAAAAAACTGTACATCTCTTACGATAAGAAAGTTCTGCTTGAGGAACATGTTTATCAAATGCACTTTTTTTTGTAGAAACATTTCATTTTCATTTGTTTAAAGTGTTTGACAATTATTTTCCCAATTGTCGACAATAGTTTGTAAAATAGTTTTGTCAATTGTGTTACATCACTTATCAAGACTAATTATCCACTCTGTTCGAATAAACTAAAGTGGGATCTAAATCGGAATCAAAATTGCACGATAACTGTGATATATGGACGGAAAAGGTTTTTCGATGAGTTTTCAATGCCTATTTCTCTTTTCCCGGCATTTCTCTCTCCAGCTCATCACTCACCATTCTTTATCACCCCCAACTTTCCCAAAAAATAAAAACCTCGGAAGTTAAATCACAGCAAGTTCAGAATTCCCTCGGGATATATCGATAACACAACTCGTACGATAACCGCTATCCAGCGGCGGAAGACAAACTCGCAGCCCGTTCTGCCTCGGGCAGGCGCTCCACAGTTAATCACAGCAATCGCACAAGACACTCGACGGCTGCGAAAGAGGCTTTCCGGAAATGTGAGGCGGGATGTAGCGCGGCCGGCGGGGCGGGCCTGAGTCGCCGAGACTGGCAATCGCGTCGGGAAAACCACAAAGCAACGGACCGCACGAGGAGGGCACGAAGCAGCGGGAGAGCCAGCCGAAGAGGCGGCTCGTCAGGGGAAGGGAGCGACGAATTTGCCTTATTTTACGTGGCGAGACTCGGGCCATCAGGCCCGCTCTTCCGTCTGACCACGCAAATTTCGCTACGCTCCTTTCACCAACTAGGAGAGAAAGGAGGTATTTCTTGGGCGAGAAACAGGCGATTTGAATTTAGCTCAGAGGCGTCATTTAGGCTTGAGGATCTTTTACATGCAAGTAAATCTACTGACATGGGACAGCCGGCTTTACTTCCCCTCCGAAGGAAGGCGTACGAAGGATTTTTTCGCTCTTAAAAATCCACGGCTTCGATCGGGTTTGAACCCGCCAACTTGGGTACAACAGCCCAGTACGCTAACCGTTACACCATCGCCGCCGCATATGGTTTGGGTAATAATGGGTTTAATAATATGGTTTGGGCTTATAATAAAGACTACCGCGAAAGATGGCGCAGGTCGTCAACTCACGTCAGTGCAGTCCCTCTGACCGGAAGGTTAGCTCGGTCGAATTCAGTCGCTGTCTGGAGGAGAATTCTAGCGTCTGGCTGCTCTGATCGGTATTTTTCCGTTGTTTCTCCGATCAACACCAGGCGAATGCCGGAGCTGTACCCTAAAAAACGGGCCACGGATCCCGCGCGATCTCACCTTCCTCTTCCTTGTTCTATGATTTATCCTTCTTACACGCACACACACATTAACATGCACTACACTCCCACACATGCTGAGAGACTGGTCGGGAACATAGAGCATGTCCCGACTGGGGTGGTGCCCCTCTGGTTGGGGAAATCGGATCTCGCCATACAGCGGAGGAAAGATCACCCAACCCCCCGAGAGAAAAAAAATAACATTTCACTTGCGATTTTAATCACCCTGGTAGATGATGTCCCCGGAATCACTAAAAATTAATCAATTTAATAAAGGGACGTTCGAATAAATACTGCTTTAAATACCTTTACGTTTCTCATCTCTGTACAAACATTCGTACTCTATTTTCTTCTTCGACTTTTTCGACTTCGCGCGTTGTAGTGTCAAGGGTCTAATATTTGGGTTAAGGGTTTTCAAGGGCCGAATATTTGCACTTGTGGCATCATAATTTGATATTCTAAGCAGAATCACAAGATAGACGCTAAAGAAACCCTTTCTTACACTTTCTTATACCGAGTGAAATACTGACATTTGACGGTTCATGATGAAGACAATCCACAAATAACGCGCTTCAGATTGCAGCACATCCAGAACATAGAAACGATATGTATTATTCTGCTATCAATGCATTTCTAGCAACATTTTTTGTGATTCCCTACACTACCTCCCACAACTCAATGAAGTGTTTGGTTGCGAGTGATGGAAACCAAATTTTAGTTCTCTGATTGGGACAAATATAATGTTTAATTTGCATTAAAAAATTCAAAGCATATTGTAACGAATGTGAAGGAAACATGGTACAAGATTTTTACTTGCAGTTAGCACTTCACCTCGATCTGGGCTCACGCGCCACAACTGGCAGAGGGGAGGAAGTAAATCACGGCAACGGGGTTAGCGAGTCTCGTTCCGTTCTACTCCGGAAAGAAGTTGCGCCGTTCCAACTTACGCATCTCTTGGATCCAGCGCCTTGCCTAGTGCGGATTTGAGGCTCCCGGTGGCTCCGAGAAAGCTCTTTCGGAAGTTTCGGGTTGAAAGGACTTCGCTGCGAGTTGCACTCTGGAGATTTTTTTCTGGGAATCGCATACCACCGCTGTTAGACGTGTGTGTGCCGCAGGAACTCGGGTGACGACCCAAGAAGGGAGAAAAGGGGATTCGGAAAGCGGAAGACGTAAGTGCCTCGTCTGAGTGGAGTCTTGGGAGGTGAGAGTGTGAGGGCGGAGCAGTCGTTTAATGCATATATTACGGAATTTATTGAACTCGAAATATCGAATTGAAATATAGCAGAGTTGTATGTCTTAATTTATTTTAGGGGACTTGATTCACTGATCACAGTTTCATTACATTAATGCACAGTTTGTGTGTCTGTGTTCTTTTTTTGTGATTCATGAAGTGTCTCAAGATGATCATCTACTTGGTTCATTATGTCTATTCATGTAAAAGTTTATAAATTGTTTTGTATCGATGGTTAAAAGAATTTGAAAAATTGTTTATCAAAATGAATTCATAATAATTTTGAGTCCACATAAATATTCATTATCATCTAATATGTTTCAATAGTTTCATTTTATGACTGTTTTCGAACCTGCAAAAAACACAAATAAATGCAACTAAAAAAATGACCCATCTGGACGGCTGAGATTGCTGATGTAATTTTCCACCCACCATACGAACTCGTGATGTACATTAAACTGTTGCTTTTGTTCCGTTGTGTAATCGGTGATAATGATTTGCATAATTTATTACTATTCAGAACCTGTTCATAATGTTGGAGGAAAAATGATTTTGTGTTCAATGCGTGATGGACAATAAATAATTAAGAATCCAATATACTCGCTTGCTGTGTGTAAAAACTAAGGTAGATGAAATGTGAAAACAAGAAGTGTATTGTGGTCGCACCTTCGCTCTATTATTTCAGAAAACTTTACGATTGTTATGTGGTGCTGAGCTGAGACTCAAGACTCGTCTGACACATCTCAGTACATTACGGAAGAAATACTTCAGCAGTACGTATAAAGAAAACGCACGGTAGTTGAAACAGCAGTACTGGTGTAGGATGATTGACGCTAAAACCCTTAATACACAATAATAATATAGATGTTGAGGTTTGCGGAAAAATTATAGTAGATCATCGATTACCCAGTCTAATTCCATAATATCATGAAATATTTATTCTATTATTATGAAGTAAATAAATTTTTATTTGTCTCGCGCGATTATTATATTAAGCTGGCATATGGACCGCCGGCTGAGAAGCTCTGGCCGAACAGGAGGTCAATTAAATTAATGAATACTGGAGAGGTGGACTTCATTATCTATACTGTTGTAAACGGACTCTTGACAGTTGAAGCCGTCTCCTTCATTTCGTCTCCCCGGGGAGCTATCCGAGGGATTACACGACCCGACCAAACTGCTTCTCACGCCAGAGCTCCCAGGACACCCTTCAGCCACCCAGGACGTAAACCGCTGCCTCCAAATTGCGGCCGGCCGCAGCCTAGCCCTTGCCCCCGGAGCCCGGCCGGTCGGTCGGCCCTCGCGTCGGCTTTGCAGGCGACGGCGCCGACGCGTTTGCGTCACGCACTTTATCCCTCGGCGGCGGGAGGAGCGTCGTTAAGCGCACGTGTGCGCGTCTAGCTCGCCCCGCGCTCGCCCCGCGCTCGCCCCGCGCTCGCCCCGCGCTCGCCCCGCGCTCGCCCCGCGCTCGCCCCGCACCTGTCACGTTTTGTCGCACGTCGTCCACGCGCACGTGACCGTGGTCCTTGCCACCTGCGGAAGTTGGGAACCAGCCATTTCATTTCCACACCACTGCAGCTGTCGGCAGGCGCTTGATCTTCTCCTCTTATACGACCAGGTTTCTTCAGCTATTCTGAGAGCGAATTTTGAAACTCAACCAACAGGTAATGTGTACATATAAATGTGAAGTGGAAAGAAATGACGGACGTAATAATCTATATTAAAATAAAATGAATGTTACATTACTAAAGTATTTAAGATGAGGCAATATATATCTGCAGTTTTCAATGTCTTTATCAGTGGTGGATCTGTGATACAGCTTCTTCGTAAGATAAAATATCGGCGTGACACTAATGATGCATCAGTGTCCCATATCTGTGCTTCTTTAAAAACGTGACAGAATGGCGGGAGCCTAGTGTCGTGTCCCGGCTGATTGAGCCCGGAGCTGCGGAAAGTAGCAACGTTTGTCGGGGAGACGTCAATCAGTATGAGCCGTCTTACGTGCGTGCGCGCCATTTCTCGCTCCGCCTACGTCTTGATCTTCTCCCGCGCCCTCGTTCTGCGCTTTGCTCTTTGCCCCGCGTTATCAGAGAGAGCGGTGCTGCCGCGGCGTCACGCACCTGAATGCGAGGAGGATGCAAATGAGCCGTGGGCGCTATCGACGCGGCGGCGGGGGCGGCGGCGGTGGGCGCCACCTACTACTCAGACGGCGGCACGGCGCCGCCGTCGCCGACTGCAACCGCACTGCCAGGAGGCAGCAGCCGAGCCAAGGAAAATCTATTGCTGCTACTGTCGCGCATTCTTGCTCGCATTAATTGCAACTATTATGTGAACTTACTATGTTAGTTATACCCGCAAAAGTGTTTCGATCACGCGAATATGCCCTCGCTAAGATTGGTTCCGTGACACTAAGTAAGCAACTAACTTACGCACTGCTAGTTTTGGAACAAACCTCCCCACGCATCGAAAAGAAATTTAATTTTTTGCAATTATCAAAGACTTCAGAGGTTTTCATAAAGATATCACTTAATGCCACTATTAAGCGAACATCGCTGTAGTCTAGTAAAAAGATTAAACAAATAATGCAGCTAGTTTTTTGCCTCAAATATTGCGATTTTATTGAAAATTGCGTAGAACTACATCTGTTTTCAAATATTATACACATTATTTATCGAATTTTCAAAAATTAATTTCATTAAAAATAGATCTTTCTTCAAGTATGAGGTTACAGAAAGACACCGAAGAAAATTGACCTGCAACTTGTTAATAAGCGTAGTTTGCTCTATTAAAACGTGCAATTTAAAGAAAAACTTGGATTAATTTTCGAGAATATTCGAAAATGTCGAAGGGGATTCAAAAAAAAATACCCCCCAAAATTAATATATCCGTGTTGAAAGCGAGGGGTCTCTCAGATAGATCAATAAGGAAATATCAACTTTGGTGAATATCTGTGTACGGTTTACGTGCTAGTGTTGTTCACAGACACACAGACAGACACCTGAGGATAACACGTTTTCGGTATCAATGACCCGCACACGCGGATTTTGACATATTTAAGTGCAAATGATTGAAATCATGTGGTATGCTTGTGTGCGTATCTATGGACGAGCTCATGGAGTAGGTTAAGGCAGCGGTGGCCTCATTTGGTATTACTTATTTTTTGTTAACACATTGGTCCAAGTTGTTGGTCGTAGTTCATGAAGAAATTTCTAGTAATGGTCAACACACTTCTATTGGTCAGCATCAATCATTTATTACTTGTGTACAAATTGATAATTGTTCGGTCGCCCCGCCAATTGGACTGACAATAAGAAATATAATTATGTTAGAAATACAATCGGGTAACAAACATATTTAAATATCTTGAGTGTGAAAATAATCCATCAATTCAATATTTTTATTAATCGATTTGCGCTCCGTTCACGTTCTATTAAGGGCGGCTTAACAGTAAGATGTGAGGGCATTAAAAAAAAAATTAAAGTGAACGTAATTTTCATTGAATATGTTTATGATCTATTTGATGTGGACATGACTTTCATTGCGTATATTTTTCCGTATTTGATCGATTTCCTATGCCTTTCTTCTAAGAAGGTTTTGAAATTAAATACTGTGCAAATCTTTAAAATATATACGAAACTATTTTGAAAATAACATATTTTAAAATAACATTTATAAATATGTTTTCAATAATATTTGAAAATGATTTGAATGTGCGTTTATTCCTAACTGTGATAACATAAAAAGGCAATTGGACCTCGAGTTTCTCCCTCCACGCCCATTTACTGACGTTGGTGGGCGGTTTTCTCATGTCGCCGTTGCCGCGGCGCGGCGGCTGTGGCGATCGCACGCGTGCTCGTGGTCTGCGCGTGGGGCCCGCCGCGGCGAGTGGGGCGCGCGCGTGGGCGAGGTTGGCGCGTCGCGCGTCGATGGTTGCGTGCGCTTTTGCATGTGCTTGCGCTTGCGCTCGCGCGTGCGCGGGCGTAGCCTATTCGCGCGTGGGACGGCGTGGAGAGAGAGGAAAAAAGTTGCTGGAAAGAGCAATTGACAGCGACCTTTGATGTGCCGTCCGAGTGTCCTCGACTCTGCAACAGCCGCACGCGGGGCATCTCGTCGATCGTGATTTTTTTTTTTAAGCACTCTACTCATCCTACGGAAATCCTTGCGACCCGCCTCAATTAGAGCTTTTGATCTGTGGCAGTAAAAAAATAAACGGAAAATTACGATCGTGATAAAGTCTTCATGCTGCTAAAAGCGTATATGGTGTCAATGTAGAAGGACAATGTATCTTCAGTGAGGGGGAATGCTACTGGGCATTGTGGAGGTGCTGTAGGCGTGGGTAGCTCAGAGCGTCAAGTGTTGTCACTGCATGTTTTTTACCGTGATGTCGTAGGGTTCGAATCCCGACGGTGGTAGGATTTTCGACAGTAGCTAGGTAGCAAGGTCGAATTTACCCGCTGTTTGAACGAGAATTTTAGGGGCGTGCTGCTGATCACTAGTTTTTCGTGGTTTCTCCGATCAATACCAGGCGAATTTTCTAACAAAGAGGTCACGGACGGTGCGCGATCGTTCCTTCATCTTCCTTGTCCTATCTTTACATATTTTCTACACACTGACCCCACTCTATCACACATGTCGGAAGACATTTCAGGAGCTTATAGCGTGCCTCGACTGTCTCTCTTGTGAGAGATACCTCGCTAGCCGACGTGTTGGTCGGCACCGGATCTCACCATCCAACTACGGAAGAATCGTCTTCCGTGTTAAAAAGCATTGAACTACACTTACCGGGCCAATGCCCATAGCATTTGACGTGTCCGGAAATGCGAAATAAAACAATCAATCAGGAGGAGCCAAAAAGGTAACTTCTACGGAGGGAGGCGAAGAATTTTTAAACAGTATTTTTTCTTGCATAGGAAGGAAAATTTTTGAATATTCATTTTCAACATTCAGGTTGCAACAAAAAAAATCTGTTGGGCACCAAAAATATCTCGATCCGGCTCGGCTTTTGACCGCCATTGCCATCATCGACCGCGCACCAGCAAGTGGGAGGTCATTACTATGCGCGAGCAGTGGGCGCGATTTGCGTGCGCGCGCGGTGCGTGGGCGGGTATGCCAGCGTCATAGCTGCTTGCACGGCAGCCGAGAGCGGAGCAGAGCCGGACTGGGACGGTGAAAATCCCTAGCGGGGCGCACGGGATCGCGATGCGGGCTGTGGCTGGGCGGAGAGCGGGCCAGAGCGATAGACGGGTGCTTTGCCCATGAGCGGGGCGTGGTGGAGCTGAGTGCGGGATTGGTGGGGGCGAGGTGGGATGAGGCGAGTCGGAGCGGGGCGAGAAGAGGCGAGGTGGGGAGGAACAGAGCGCTTAAGATTGCCGAAAGAGCTGACTGCATTAGAAGCGCAGGTACTCACTCCTGCCAAGCCTGGACAACAGCTGCAAAAATAAACCTAGACCAACTTAAAAAAAGCAGAGAACAGATTCATTAGAATAACCATTCGCCCAGAACATGGAACGATCTATAACATCATACTAAAAATAACAATCTTCCAACAATCTACAAATTCCTTGTCGATGTGACCTCCAAAGAAACAGAAAAAATCTTCACGAACCCTTCCCTAAATCCACCTTTTGAAAAATATAACCAATACTATTGCAAACAATGAGGAAATGGACGGAAGAAACTCCCCAAAGGCGAATGATGTCTTAGTTCGCCATAGTACTCAAAACCAGCTTTTCCACAGATTAGCCGCAATCTTGGGAAAAGCTTTCTCTCAACTCTTCCAAAACGTAAATATTCCTATACTTCTAAAACTTCTTAATTTCGATTTCTTCTTAAAACCGCTACTTCTCGCCACACCTTTGTCACGCATTCAAAATCAAAACCAAAACATGGATCCAAGAGACCAGGTCACCGATCGCACCTGCGGATGGCGAAAAGTCTCTAAACAGAGCAAGTATTTACAATCAACCAACATCACGGCGGAAGAGCGCCAACTCTATACCACCTATGCTGACGAGCTGACTGCAAGAGGTCAGCACGAGGCGAGGAGGAACAGGGTGCCGCCCTGAGGAGAGAGGAGAGGAGCGGAGTGGGAATGGGCACGGACCAGGAAGAGCGGAGAAAATCATGCGAACTGGCAGGGCGAGTTGGTGTAGGAGCTTATGGCGGGACGGGTCGGATTGAGGCGGGGAGACACGGAGCGGAGAGGAGCGCTGCCGGGCAATGCAGCGCGTGC
>BOPP01000153.1:243560-253619 GCA_017312745.1 Gryllus bimaculatus
GCCCTCGCGCTCGGAGATGACATTTTGATATTTAGATTCAAAGGGCGACCCGCCGCCCCCGACGCTCTGCTCCTTACCACCCCGGCTAAGAGAAGAAATACGTTTATTGAATAGATGCAATTACGTAATGAATGCAAGTAGTTTATATAGAAGGATTGGCTGAATTTTCCCCATTCCCCAATAACCCCACCTGTTCCCTTTTTTAAGGGAATGAGAAATATTTCTTTTACAAAACACGTATAATTACATTCAAATGTTTTAATGTTATTTAAATTATTTGTAATATAACAAATGTAATAATTTTATGTAAATATGTCAAAACATTGCAAACTCAAATTAAATCACAACAAGCGCATTGAAATACGTACGAAAAACAACAATAGCTCAAAATAGAAGTAAATTGACAATAGAATACAAAATCTGTTCGTTATGCAACTTTGGTGGTGTGCTACGCATGTGTTGTTGTATTACCCGAGTATAATAATATTGACGAAAATGTATGTTCCCGTCTTAATATACGAGTATGAACTCTTAAAAGGCGGTGGGGGGGGTCCTTAACGCACTAAATAAACTGTTGTTTGACTGCTCAAATGTAGAAAAACAGTAATTTTCGTTTATTATATACGAATTTTTAACCCTGCTACAGAGAAATAACATGGTGTTTTAGAGACAATTTCTCACAATTCAGTATTTTGTTTTGTTAAAAAATTGTATTTAGTGCTAAAAAATGCATGCACTTCATAGTGCTTGTGTGTAGTATAACATACATCATTTACGTAGTTAGTTCAGTAATATTGTTATCAGTTTTATTTTGCACTCCATATTTTCCACATCATTTGGCTCCTTCGATCTTTCCTTTGCGTATTGAATGTCAGAAATTTTTCTTCGTAGAATTGAAGTTGTAATATTGAATTCTCATGATATTGTCCTCTTACTAAATGGATTTCAGAAACTTATCACTTGGTTATTGTAATAAAATAATACAATGTACATTTATGGTAGAAAATGTAATATAATCGTAATGTACCATACATAAAATAGATTTCTCGGGACTGTTTTCCCGCATTCAAATCGTATTGCTGAACATCGCGTGTCCTGTTTTCCCGGCGACAATACGACGCCGACGCGGTGCCTGATTGTAAAGAGAATCGTCCGTTGAGCAACGTTATTTCTAGCGTCGCGTCCTTAATTCCTCGCATTGTGCCTGGAAATGCCGACGTGCCTGCGGGCGCGCGAACAGCTCAGAATGGCGAAATTAGCGGTTTTTCTTCGCGTTGGCGTCGTGTCGCGTCGCGCGGCGCCGGAGCGTCTCGCCAGCTGATCGTTAAATGAATCCCTTCATGGAACGTGGCTCGCCGCTTTTGTAGGCCTGCTTCTAACACTAATGAGTTGCAAGAAACCGAATACCTCGTTCAGCTGCCGTTCCGTGCTCGCACCCTAGACGTGCTCCCCTGCTTGTCTGGCGTGTCCCCTTTCTTGCCTGCAGTTTTCTTCTACTCCGTCGTCAGCACCTTCTGCGTAACATTTTTTTCGTACTGCGGATCCCTTCTTGAGACTCCATTCGTTTCACTTTTCTCCTGAGCTTCGCGGTTTCCACACCTTTCTTTTTGCCCTCTGCAGTTTTTCTCAGGCTTTATAAGTCTTTTCTGATCCCTGACCTTTTACCTCGTGGCACACATGTCTATACCTCTCCGACATTTCTACTTTCCACTTTTTGTTTTCTTACTCTTTTATATTATCACAATGTGTCTCTCAAGTTACATTACCTTTGATCGCTCATTTTTTTTCGAGTGTCTCCCCCAGCATCATATTACCCAAATGTTTGGTGAAGTATTTACGGCCCATCGCTGTGCAAAATGGATACAGTATTTGATGTAATATATCAAAAGATGACGTAAGATATTTGGAAAGCTTGATATTACGTTGTTTTGGTGTGTCCTCTGTTTTACTCAATACCCAAGGAGTTTGTTATTCACAAAAAGGGAGTATTGCTAGTTTTCAATTTCTGGAAGAGCTCGTGTTCCGAGGTCTTTGAAGTTTCGATAATAATAGTGAATGGACCGTGAAAATTAAAGTTACAATGTTCAGCATATTGTCGAGGAGTTTCACGGGATCGATTGTTCTTACATTTTCTTTGATTTTAATATTAAGTTGACGTTAATTTACATTAAGTTGCAATTCCAACAGCACCTTATTTTAACGCGTTTTATTAGTTCACATAATCATCCTCAATTGTTCCTGTAATAAATGTGAAAAAAACGTATCGACGTTTACAGCTTTTATGTATTCCTATGTATTTAAGTAAGTAAAGTCTTTCTAGTCTAGCTCGAAATCGGTTAAGGGCAAGGAAACAAATATTTTATAAACAGTTTACAAAAATGTTAAATTTCT
This sequence comes from Gryllus bimaculatus, assembly GCA_017312745.1. Classification (NCBI taxonomy): domain Eukaryota; kingdom Metazoa; phylum Arthropoda; class Insecta; order Orthoptera; family Gryllidae; genus Gryllus; species Gryllus bimaculatus. Next base: position 245,952 of record BOPP01000153.1, read on the forward strand.
TATAAACATTTAAAGCAAAAGTAAAGAAATATTCATAATCACGGGTCCAGCGAGTAATAAGGTACTACTGTGCACTAAATCATTTCCCTATTTTCATGACACAGGAAAGAGAAACGTTAGTTGTCGGCGTAACTAAATTTCCGGTGCTACGAATCTCGTCTTCGCTGCGCGTAGATACTCTTATCTAATTAGTGATTAATTAGTGTTGCTTCAACGGATTCCTCATAACATGCCGAGATGTCAACTGCGATTTGGGAAAACTAGACACTACCCGGAAATGTAAGGCGAATGCTCCGTTTCCGCTTCTTAGCTCACTCATCTAAGCATGACTAACACTACATCTCCTCTATTGCCCTTACACGCCCTTGTTTGTCCATCCTATAATTTCCCATTCTTTCTCCTGTCTGTGCCCTTTGTGCTTCCTTTATTTTTTGTTTGTTCGTACTTTCATAAGCGCAGATACATTATTATTCATCTTCATCCAATATCGGGTGAACAGCAACATGGTTAGACCGTGTTTAAAAAACTTACAAATTAAGGCCGTGTATGGGTACTTCAAGTTTAACACACACATAAATCTTAATGATTATTTATAGAGTGAAATAAATCATTCAGACATTCTTTAAAACTAATAGTGACATGCTTGTATTCATGGTATGCTATAGAAACAATAAATACTTGTTAATACTTTACCATTATAATTCGCTTAATTCCTGAAGGAAGTGGTTTTAAAATATATCATTGACGTTGCATTTATAGATCCTGTAATCTCAATAAGAAAAGTCAGGAAGTTCATAATATACTGAGAGTAAATATCGCAAGAGTGTGCAACACACACACGTACACATTCACGTCTTCCCTCGTTGGTGGCAATGCTGCATTCAGTGGGCGGGGTCTGTCTCTAATGCGTGCTCCTGCCATTGGTTTGCGGGACTCTCCCATGCGTCGCCTCCGCGCATTCCTGCTTGCCGCGTTTCCCCCACGCGAGTGGAGGGAGCAAAGCCTCAGCGGCGGTTGCGTTCTCTTGTGTCCTTTCTCGCCCCCCCTCCCACCGGTTTACCTGCGCCCAACTCCCCGCAGTCTGGCGTTTAGCGTTACAAAGGCCCGCGCCGGAGTTCTCCCCGTTGATTTCTCCGCAGCTTCCTGCCCATTGCGTGTTCATCTTCCTGCACTTCTCCCGCCGCTTCTTCTTCTTCTCTCTCTCTCTCCTTCTCCATCCGTTTCTCCCGCCGTCGCCCTCCCTGGTTCTCAGATGCTGGCGTTAATTACCTCCCTAATTACCAGCGGGCCGCGCCGCGTGACATCGGGACCGCCGCCTTCGCCTCCGCCTGCCGCCCGCATCCCGCCACGCACCAACGCGCCGCGCGCCGCCTCAGTTTGCACCCCGGCTGGCGAGAGACGCTGTGCAGACGCGGGCGGCTGCGCCCGGGCGCGCGCGACGGGCCTTTCTTCGCGAGGCGGCGGCGAGCGGCCTCGTGGCTCCTTCGTGACGCTCTTCCCGTCGCACGCCCTCCGCCACACCTTCCGGAGCGACGCCGTAAAGCGTGTTTTTCTACCGGCGGCGTGCGCTGGAGGAAGCCGCAAAATCGACTCTAAGAATCTCAGACGGCGCACGTATTCGAGAGTCTTGAGAGTCTTGAATTGATTTATCAGGTAAAAACAGAGGTGTGAGCGTTTGCTCTCATCAGGGCCGGAGGGGGTAGCTCCCTGCACGCTGATTTTCTACTTGTGATGAGTCTGTAACTGATTCATCACGTTCGTATGTGGAACCAAAACGCTCCCCAGTCATGCCTAAATTTGATTTTGAGTGTTGACACCATAAGAATTTTTGAATGGACGAATCAGGATGACGAATCCATACTTTGGACTTGGTTGATTAAGAGGAAGTCTCGTTAGTACCAAGACGTCTTTCGGAGATACGGAAGGTAATGAGTCATAGTTGAACGGCAATGAATAAACCCTTCCATTTTCATTGCTCAGTCGAACAGCGAACGCGCGTGGCTCGCGAGCCGGCTGTGGACCCAACTTCAGTGGGTAATATTCGCAACTTCTTAACTTTCCAATATGGTGAATCGAACCAACTGGACCGGCAAGACAACCTCAAAACTTTTATATTTAAAAAAATGCATACAGATGTCATCGATACTTCACAGGAACTATCTAATATTCTGCAAAATATAGGAGTAATTTGATAACTCGCCCATCTGAAGACAGAAAATTCACGAAGCAACAAGATCATGTAACCAAATACAATCTTGTCAGTCAACTGTCGTGGCAAATAGCGTCATGGTGCATGATCTGGACGATTGCAGCCCTATTCAGATGGACCACTGTTGGCGATATTTGAAATTTCTATATTTGGATCCCGTACAATATATATATATATATATATATATATATATATATATATATATATATATATATATATATATATATATATAAATGTAGACTACATGTGTTTATATGTATATGGATGACGTATCCTATTTGATTTGTTGTGAATGGAACTTCGCAAATTAAATTTTATTTTATTTTATGTGCCCTTTTCTTCGTAACTGATGCTGTCCAAGCAAACCTCTAAGGGCAAACTTACCTCGACCAATCAGCGACGTCTCGAAAACTTGCGTCGATCGTCTCCTGCGGGCCGCTCTGAGGTCTCCGCCCGCATCTGTTGATGTGACGCAAAAGTTGATCCCTCGGGAGAGCGGAGAAATGGGCTGCGGTTTACGGGGCGAGCGGTTGGCGGCGGTCGCCAAGTGGCGTGGGTCGGCCAATGCGGTTACGGGTCACAGGGACGACAGGCGACGGGTTTGGCTGCGGATGATTGGGCAGTGGTCGGATGGAAGTAAGCTTCGGGCAGAGGCCGGTGGGTGATGGCCAGGGACAGTGCGCGTTTGGAAGGAGTCAATTGGTGGTATTCTAAGTTTTCTCAGCCTCGGAATTTATACCCCCACTCCTTTATTATTTGTTGAATTCAGAATAAATGATAGTAATGAGCGTTGTTGAGAAAACCTGATGACCAGAAATGTTCGCTCTGGTGTAGTAGAAACTATTTTGAATCAAAAACTAACTACAGATAGGATATGATAATACTATAGTCAGAATAACCAACCGCCCCACTCTCGCATCTAGCGAAGTGAGGGCTCGAGAAAACGTGCGCGGATAATAACAGTTCTCGGCGCCAGGCCATTTCGGTTAGAGCGTTTAGCGCGCACGCATGCGCTCTAGTAGCGAAAAAAAGGTTCATATCCACTGCTGCTTCTAGCAAATATCATCTCATACTTCTAACTCACATTGCGTTATTTTATTTCTGGCAGAAACATGTGCATTGCATGTATGTAAGCAATTCTTAGCATGTTTTTCTTAGATTATTTTTATAACGCATGTCTCATTTAAAACAAGAATGTCTTACTTCTCTAAATCTCATACTTCTAACTCACATTGCGTTATTTTATTTCTGGCAGAAGCATGTGCATTGCAAGTATGTAAACAATTCTTAGCATGTTTTTCTTAGATTATTTTTATAACGCATGTCTCATTTAAAACAAGAATGTCTTGCATTATGTTATGTTCTTTGTGCAACGTAGCTCCGTATTATTTCAAACTTCTCTTCTACGCGCCCTTTCGCTTATTATCTTGCGTTGAATTGAGAATGCTGCTCTACCAGGAAGCGGCGCGTTTGTGTCTCGCCACCACACACGTGCGCGCTCGCTCACACACCCGTACAATCACACGGCACACGAACACAACATGAAACACGCCGACTACATGTTGGCTCTCGCACGTGTCGACTGGTGCGCCGTTACTCATTCCTTTCTGTCATCTCGGCAAAGCAACACCGCGCATACTTTTATCGCTAACGTTGCACGTGCTTAGGTTTCCTAGGCGCTGGCTCTTTTCCTGGAATTTTACCCACTGTTCCGCGAAAGACCCCTTGCTTCAGCAACAGTGGTCTCGTCGTAAACGGCGGCGGCGGCGGCGGCGGCGCGTGTTGGGCGCGAGGGGAAGGGCTTGCGGTTCCCCTCTGGGGCGCGCTTGCGTACGCGCTATTTCCAGCAGATAGGCGCGCGCGCCCCGCCAATATTTATGTAATAGAAGTGCCTAGCTGTTTATTTTTGCGCAGCCTTGGGAATGAGCGATCGGTAGGGGGGAGGGTAGAGGGAAGGGGCGGTGTGTGCAACGCTCGCGCACGTCGGCTTCTTCCTCTAATGCCTTTCCCTGTCCCCCCCCCTCCTTTCGTACGCTCCATCGTTTGGCATTCCTTTTTTTTGTGTGAGGTTGCCGGTAGGGTACGGCCACATGGTTCGTGCGTAAACCTTTGGGTGTTAAGTGGGGGTAGATCGAGATATTCAGTTGGGGCGTGGTCAAAAATCTGGCGTATTTCTTTATAATAATATAAAACTCTTTTCTTGTGCAGAAGTAATATTTGTCAAAAGCTGATATGAAGTAGTTTAACGTGTTTATTTAAATTACGATATTTTTTGTCTGTTTCTTTCACGCCTGTTTTGATTTCCTTATTCCAAGTAATACCGAAAATTTTCAATCGGGAACTGTTTTGCACAAAGCTAATTTCGAATAATCAGCCTTTGTTTTGAAATGCGGTTTTATTACGTGGAAATTTCCTCGAAAGATGATTTTGGTTGCTATTGTGTTGTACCTGTAAACCTAAACCTTTTCGCACAGTCTATTTGCATGCCCATTTGGTTCCAACTCATCACTAATTTTCATTCACAAGCAGCGTTTCGTTTGTTAGCACGCGTTGTTCGATGTTTGAGTAGACGTGCAATCTCGTGGACGAGCCACTCTCACAAGCCTGCATTCTCAGTAGCCATAAAAATCGCTTTGTACCATTCGAAAGAGAGCAGAAGCCTCGTTTACGGTCCGCCCATCTGCCAGTCTCCGCGCGATAACGCGACCGCGCCCGGATGAAGCGATCCTTTGCCCACGAGCGGTCGTATATTCCGGTTCAAAACAGGTCATTTTAACAGTGCCGGGAAAATGGCTGTCGGAACGACCTGTCTGGCCGAGCACGACGCGCGCAAAACGGGCGACGGGGCGCGACGCAATAGTTCATCCTGCTGCAGTCTCGGGGCGGGAAATCGCTGAGTCCGCCCGCTGTCAGAATGGCCTGTTTATCGAATCAAGAAATTGCGGGTGAGGTGCGGCAGGCGCGTTCTGCCTGCCGAAAGTGAATGGGCTGAGTGGGATATCTCTTTCGATTTTTACCATGGTATAAAAGTCTTTTTAATTTTTGTTTACGGGAGGTACCTCTTTTTAATGTAGTCGTTAATTTTCATATGATGTGATAAAACACTACGGATATTGTATTTTCTTCTGAAGGAGCTAAATTTGTTAAATCCTTCTGCCCTATCAACTTCCAGTAAGCCCTAACAGTTCAATTTTTATTCAATTTAGCTCAGCCAATTCTTAACTTTTATTTCCTTAAAGCAGTTTTTTCATATTCTTTGCATTGTTTTTCTGCATAAAATTCGTCTTCCTCAATTTATTGTTCTGAATATGCACCAGTTGAATATTGTTCTGAATAATCTTCACAATTTTGTCTTCTTTCATTCAGTGGACATGACTGTACCAGGTCACGCTGAACGATTTATATTATTTTATATATTACATATGTAACACACAATATTACATTTGGTTGTTTAATATTGTGAAGTTTATTCAGTTTTTAAAATATTCTTTATGCATGATACTGTTTGACTGATCCATATTTTCTTCTTAATATTTGCACTCAAAGGCCATTATTTGTACTATAGGTCATTCGTATCTCCCATCTCAGTGTTGGAGATAATGACAATAACTATAGTGAGAGTAGAGTGTTTCGATGCGATACGTGAAGAAGAATGGCAAAAATGAAAGTGAAATTTGCATTTGAACGGGTACAATCTGATTTACTAGTGCTTCCCATATCGTTCCCCCATTGTGCAATGTAAGTTATGATTGTCTTTCCATGCCATAGGCAAAATTGTCCATTTATGCCCCCCGTTTCAGTTTATATTGTCGTTTAAAGTGAATAGTTGAGGATCGCAATTTCGTTAGTAATGTAGGCAGCAAGGAATGGCTATTACAAAATTGTAAGCACCCAATCGGAGCATAATGGCACGCTTTTGAATATAAGTCGAGAAGGAACGCGAGAAACAACTAATTTAATGGGTCGGACGTCTATGGTGAGGATTTTTGGCTGCGTTCAAACACGAACTTGAAGCGATTACTGCGCCATCAACAGAACGGGCGAGTAAACGCCGAACGTAAGAGTGGTGGTGCAAGAGGCGCGCGCTCGAAGGGAACGCAACGCAAAAAGCGTCCTATAAAATGCACAGAGAACATTACGCGTCCATGAGGGCGGGGCAGCGGCAACAGGAGGAACAACAGGGATTTGCAGACTGCGAACAACGGCGAAGGGATACTACGAAACCCCGTCGATTGTGAGCGAATTCTCCGTTGTTCTCTGTGCCAACCCTTGTCCCCCTCCTGTTTCTCCCGCCCCCGCGCTCGACCCGGCCCCTGCCGCAGAACACGACCTGCTTTCCGCCGCTGTATTCCGCGGTCATTACCAGGTCGCGCCCCGACCGACACGCTCTTCTAGGTCGAAGTCGCCTTTTGTGGCTTTCGTTACTTTATGGAAGCGGCTGAGTTGCCCGGGTGACTGAGGGATCAGTCCGCAAATGTGAGGTCGCTTTTATACCGTGTTGTAATCACTTAAGGCAGATCCTGTAGTATCCTAGTTATTTACAATGGTTTTCATAATTTTGGCTGCTGTGAAACACCCCAGAAGCGACAATGTGAATGCGTGTGTTATCTTTAACACCGGAGGCGTTTGCCAATTGTGCGTGAAAATCGGCGTTTGCCGAGCGTGAAAATCGGGCGTAAACGATTATTATGAGAAGTGAAAGTATGTGATAGGAATTCATTGCACCTTCGTCGCTCATACTCCTTACCTTCGTCTCCTTTATCACAATCACTCTTCAGAGGTGATTGGAACCTACATTTCGTCTTCAGCTGAGAAGTTATTCTTTTAATTTCTTGCAGATCCGTGAAAATAATTTGACTTCGTGATTATTAAATATAACCCATTTATTTCAATGCCGCTTAATTATTATTATTATTATTATTATTATTATTATTATTATTATTATTATTATTATTATTATTATTAGTACCATCAATATCATTTCATGCCCTCTCTTTATACCTACACATTTTACTGTAGATGTTCATGACTCATTTAGGTATACGTATAGGGAGCAAACCTGATATTTTCATATAGTCCAACATTTACTGAGCTCCTTTAATTTGATTCGAGTTTATCACCGACTGCAACAGCTGTTGCTCCGTCAACAGTTTGCGCCTCGTGTAGTTGGACTTAAAAAGTCTCATTTTCTTTGAGAAATACGATTACTATGATTGTTTCTCTGATTGTTGCGATAGTTTGATAGCCCAGAATATTGAAAGCTATAGAAGCGTTGTCTATATTGGAGAGTGACGAAATCCCACCTTAATTACTTCGTACTTCAGTCTTTTAAAAATTCGAGAAATAGGGGTGAAAGAACAAAAATGTACAGATCACGAGTCTCGCGTTAAATTTAGAGTCGATCTTCGTGGTTTTCATCAAGAGGAACAATACACTGGATGAATAGTATATATATATAT
>BOPP01000153.1:256346-271447 GCA_017312745.1 Gryllus bimaculatus
AGGCGATGCGGGACGACGGTGGATAGGTGGGAGGGGTGAAGCAGGAAGGCGACGGTCGGCGCCTTGGGAACGACCTGAGTGTCTGAGCTTTGCCGGGGACGTCTATTCTACAGTTCACTTCCAGACGGCGTTAACCGCTTACATTGCTGTGATACACCGAATGAAGAGTGCCCCATTGCCAGCGAATGTATTTTGAAAAAGTAAAGGAAAACAATGAGGCGCTATTGCGTGGAATTTATACGGCTCATTTGATATCACGACAGGGCCTTTCACTAGTTATTTCCAACTTTGCATTGGTGTGAACAAACAAGTGCCTGTTCATGTCTTAGAATGGGAGCCTACATTTGGCGTTCGAGAGATTCGCTGGAGTTTTGAAACTGAAAACCGCTGGAGTTTTGAACTGAAAACCGCGTTTAATATATCTGAATGTGTGTACGTGTTCAAAATCTGCGTGTAATTCACTCGTGTATGACTGGATGTTTCAGTTCTGTGAGAGAACCTACTCGAATGAAATTTTGTTCAAGAAATGTTGTCAAGACAATTAAACTTCAGTGCGAAGTACAGTGCATGCCTTCCAAACTATTAGGAAAGTAATCGAGGTATCCTAAACAAGAATCGTTTTCTGAACCGCCTGACAAGAGGCGTTGGGCGCGCTTGTCGAATTGCGAACCAGTTCATCGAGGGACATCGACGATGGAAATAGACATTCGACCGTCGCCGACAATGGCCGGCTGTAAATTTCTTTTAGAGATCATAAATTGTTGTCCCGACAGTGCCAGACCCAGCCAGTTAGAAACTGGCTTACTGATTAATTAACCTTATATAGTTGGAATTGAAATAGTGATTGGAACTAACACTTTCTAATTGCGTCGTATAACCAACGTCGAATCGACGGCAACCAACGCAATAGCGAGTAGAAAGAAATGAGAGACAGAGAAAAAAGATACACTGTTAACATAAATGTCTTAAGTGAAAGTCGAGAGCTGCGTTTTTGCCGCAGCAAAAGCAGTTAATTGAAAATGTATTTCATGGGTTTATTACAGCATCTAAATGCACCATGAACCTTTTGCCTTCCGTAAAATTCAGTTCACGTTTTCAACTTAGATGTATAATAATTAGTAGTTAATGCCATGAAATCAGGGCTTCTTTTTTTCCCTGAAGACACGAGTCATGGTCTTTAAATCTTTCCTACTCGAAGATGCGCGCGCGGAATCCAAAGGCGTGCCGTCGGCTCTGGATTCAGAACCACGCGTCGCGCCGCGAACTCCCCGTTATGGATTTTCTCAGGGTGCGTTGCGGTTCCGGCTGCATATTCGCTCGAGCGAGCGCGTTTTCGAATCGCCGCTCGCGCGAAAGCGGAAACGAGACTCACTAAACTTCACGCGTGCAAACGTGGTCATGATCATTCTTATGTACGCTTATACCTGGATGCCGATCGTGCCCTGAGGAGCAAGACCCAGGGAACATGAGTTCAAAGACCGGTATCAGCAAATATTTAAGAGTAAGGGGAAATTTTTTGATCTTTAAGATACCATGTTTTAATTAAATTTATTTATGGTAATATAGTTATAGTTTGTACATTGACTTGAATTTTTATTAATCTTTCTACTACTACTAATTTTTTCACGTAGAAAAACTTCAAATTAGGAGATGAACTTTAAAATATTGTATTATAATTACGTTAATTGTTCGAATTAAAATTAAGAAATAATTTATCATTGTGAAGCTCATTTCCTGCGTTTACAAATTGGTTTTTAAACCTTTGCATTATCAAGGTGAAGCCTTCCCATCAATCCTTCCCGTTTTCAGAGGACGTCAGAATTTCTTCAGCATGCTGCCTAAATAATTTTACATTGTTTCAATCAGCACGCTGCTTACGTGGCAAGCTGCTCCTGCGTCTTTCCCTTTGTATGGGATGCATCAACTGCTGTACAAGTTTTGTCTGCTGCTTTGATCAAGTTTTAAGTGATACGGAAATTTCCGCCAACTGGTGTCGTGTGAGGTAATCTAACAAATGGTTCACCTACGAGAAGATGGTCAACATTCTACTGCATTTGCGGGGCCTTCATAAATGAGTTCTTTGAAGCGAGATCCACAGGGATAAGTATCAGGAGAAGCAAAAGACGTCAAGAATTCACATTCAAAGTATTTTATGTCTTTTGTTATTTGAGGTCGCATTAACATCTAGGTCATTAGCGACCATAAGGAACCATGTAACAATGGCGCAAATGGTAATGCGTCTGTCCATGCTGATAGTATTGGAATAGTATTCGCTTACTCTATTTTAGAAGAAGTTATTTAATTTTCGGACGATCGTTGTCGTACGGGGTCACCTTAGTTTCATACGGAGTTATTTCGTTACGACTTCGCATGATTTTACGGGTGAGCCGCCCAATCACTCCCGGATTTATAGGCCGGCTTGATGGCCTGGTATACGATCGAAATTCAAAGGACTTTCCTGATATTTCGTTCTTTTTAATGTATTCATTTTCAATTAATAAAATGTTGCTCAATAAATAGCTAGGTAATATTCATTACGTTGATTCTGTGTATATCGTCTTTCACCATTGCGCATTGTCTATATGATTATGAGTCTTCTTTGATATATTGTGTCTGTAAGGGAATACGAATATGCCATTAACTTCCTAGAACTCTTGATTGGCTAAGCTTGGAGCTTCATATCTATTGAATTACCGCCTGTAAGTGCGGACATTAACGTGCACGTTTGTGTTGAACGTACCTGCTATAAAACCTACGTATAGTGAGGTATAATGGCATGAAACAAGGTTTACTAACCTATTAAGCTCTGTAGCACGGTTTCTGGAAATATGGAACGAGCTAACAGAATCTGAACTATGTTGTGGATCTGCAATTACTTATGTTGTATGTAACGATGGTCTGTTCGTGAAATACAACAAATTTAAATAAATGCCACGCCGTAATTAAACTGTAACCTACACATTAATTCTGATGGATTCCGACATTATTTGTTCCATTTTAAACGTATATATTCCGCAATTCATGAGGCATTGATTCTGAAATTCATGCCAATTAAATCTATAGCGGCCTAAGTAAAATTATTCTCGTTTTATACATTTTAACACATGATTCTTAAGTTTCATTTAATTTTCCTTCTGAATTAACTCACTTAATTTGGGAATTGTCATACATCTACACTATGACGAAAACTAACGATAAATTGACTTTCTAACTCGAACAATATCATTTAATTGGAATACTGTGAGAAAATTGATCCATTCTTAAACGTGAAAATATTTTTCTGTCGCAGACTTCAGTCTTTTTGACTTTCCTTGTAGAAGATGTATTGGTGGACATTTTTCGATCGTTTACGAAGTTTTTTCGTTTGAGGGTCATCATTGCGCAAAGATGGAGAATGCATTTTCATGGACTTACATCAAATGAACATTTAGACTAATTTGTCCTGTTGACGAATGAATTGAAATGCCGTTAAATTCCGAATGAAATCAATACTCCCGCAGAGACGAATAGGCCACGTGAAATGCTTGCTGATGAGTGGGAACAGGCCGACACGCGTTGCAAAAAGAGATGCGCGGCGGTGATTACAAACACTGGAGCTGTTTCCAAGTGGATTTATGTGACGCGCTCTTGTTTTCGTAGTAAATAATAATATAAAAAGAAAATCAACCGTTGTTGATTTTAAAAATAATGTGATGGGGTAGATATCCTGGGTTCCCCCGCGAATACAGTATCCATCATGGTCCGGGTTGCCCGCTCTGCAAACGAGAGTGGTTGAGTTGTTAGCGGTAGGAGTGCGGCCGAGCACGGGCGATCACAGGACAGAAGCGAGAACGGAGCAATGCACGCGTCTGCGTCATCCGGAATTCGACTGGCAACTCCCCACTCAAGCATTCGACTACCTTCTCGAGTTGGACTTTCCCCTCTATGTCTCTCGTTCTCCCGTTTTTCTTTCTCTTTCTTTTTCCTCTTTTATCTTCTCTCCCTTCTCATTCACTGCAATCCTATCTCTTGTCGTAAATCTTGGCGTTAGAATGCAAGCATAATTTTGCCGGACGGCATCAGCAATTTTTATTATCAATTTTTGTTATGACCATGACTTTCCAACTATATAGACGGATCGGATCATTCCGATGCATGCGAGTTAAAAGATATTTCTACAATAATGCATTCGGATGTAAAAGAATCATTCTTCCATATATTGTGATGTAGACACAATATTATGGGCTATTCAGAACTCAAACCTATTACATTAGATTATGATTTCTGTTAGTAAAAAATACAGTGTCATTAGCAGTTATTCCCACGTAATAAAGCGCAAAAATTTGCCGTAGAAAAAAATGTGCAACCCTTCATGTCATGAATCATTTCTCCGTTTCTGGCCATATCTTAAAAATCCTGTTTATAACACTAGACTGGTATAATAGTTGTGACGAGTGTTCTGGGGAAATCTGAGTTGCAGTACTCTATCCGACTCCCCGCTGCTCGCGACATCCACGCACGGCTATAGAATTCGGAGACGGAGACGGACAGGCCATCTGCAGGCACCTGCGGCGCGGCGCTCGCCGGCGTTCCTGCTCGTTCACATGGCCAGCTCAGGTGGCGCCACGGCACTGGAGCGAGCGGGGGATGTTGTGGGATGAATTGGATTAAAAGAGACAGTCGTTTTTGTTGTTTTTTTTTAGAATTTATTGCGTTTTCCTGACGACAATAGGTTCGTGTTTTTTACGTAAAAACAAGTTGATTACCTAGTTTTCAGAAAGCTCTCCACAATTCCTTTAATTTAAAGCTCGGCTAGAATCGTATAAGATTTATTTAAATCTTTATTTAACGCCGTAAGAACTTTTAAATTTACATGTGCCCAATGGAAAAGAAACAACATCTGTGAATGTTTCTTGAGCTCCGGAGTGTCGATTCAAAAGTCCGAGTGCCGAGCTCTGATCTCTATCCCTTCTTTTTACCATACTAAGTTAAATTCTCAATGAAGATTGCAAATAGCATTTTTAGCAAATTTTAAAAGCAATATTTATTTGCTTCCGTGCAATGGAAACTATGTCCATCGGCAAATGAGCGACAGATTTGGCCTCTTGGATCCTCCCCGTGAAGGCATTGACCCACAGCAAACGTGTGCATGTTAAGAAGCTGCACAAGCACAACAAGGGACCAATTCAGCATTTGTTAAATGGGTCGAAGGGTATATAATTCCTGATAGGAAAGGCGGTCATTGACCCCAAATCTGAAATATAATTCTTCTTACAGGCGTACCAAATCTTTTATAATGATATATGTCAATTGACAACTTATGAATCCTTATCATTGTTTAAGTAAATATCGACAGTGTTATATAGAGTATGAAAACCTCGATACTGACTTCATTTCTGAGCGTCTCTAGTTCAGGCACTGTATCCACCATGTAAAATATTGTCTTTACCTTAATTAGAATTTTTAGCGACTTTTTTCTTATACTGATCTCTTGATTTGCTGATTCCATTCACATTGTGGGGTGGCTTGCGAGAAGGGGCGAGTTACGGCGTACATCTGCGTTCCATGAAAGAGACCGTCGTCGTGGAGGCGTCGCGCGCCGTGAGCGTTTCCCTCCTCCCCTTAGACGCGCTCCTTGTTCGCGGTCTTTCCCCGTTGGCGCCCGACGGCCGGCGGCGGCTCTGTCCCAAAGCCCGGGATTAGTTCAGTTGTCCCGAGCGGTGGAATATTTGCTTTCATCTGAAAGTCCGCATTAATATTCATGATCGGGGATTTTATCAACTGCTTGCCTACGAGGGAACTGGAAGGGGTAGAATGACGTCGCTGGCTGAGGCGGCGGCGGCGGGACCGGCGAGGCGTTTCCCCTTTACAGAGCGTGTCTCGAATAGCGAGGGAAATCATCAAAGGAAGTTGTCTCACTGGCCAGCGCTCCCTTCTGAATCGGCCGGCCATCTACCCAGGACTGACGGCCTCTGCCCTCGGCATTCCTTTCGTCACCAGACGCTGATGTCTCCGCGCTGCCACTGTTGCTATTGCCACATTTGTCGGCATAATATCCGTCTCTAAGAAGACATTTCCCACCATTTCAGCGCAATCGCTCTTTTCGAGTCTCTCGCCGCAACCACGGGCGTTTGCTCTTTCACCGTAGCCATAATCATCATCACAACCAACAAACAAAGCACTACCGCCGCCAACAGTATCTTTGGTATAACACTACATCAGCTCCGTATCTGCGATTGACGCCATCGCCTTCACCGTAGCCTCAGCCACATCTACCGCTATGACATCATCGCCATCGCTATCTCTGTAGTCAGTGCCATTCCTAGCACGTTCATAGCCATCGGGCTGTTGGTTTACTACCGCCTAGAAACAACAGGGGCTCGTTCGAAGCGTTACCGACGACGATGATTTCTTGCAACTGCAGACACTGCCAACCTGTTAGAGCTGGCATTTATATTCTGATCATTGGCGCCATCAGTATAACAAAGGAACTGTGAGGTTGTAATCATATCTATGTTTTGTCTTTGGGCGCAGAGAAATTCTGCATAAGCGCTCTAATCCTCCTCGATTTTGGTCTCCTTTGCACCCCTCCACGGAAACTCGTTAGTAAAAATCCAACAAAATCTCCCAATGTTTCTCGCGAAAATTCTCCCTCACATGATTGAATTTCTGGATGACTTATTTATTCTGAGAATCCCTTTAAATCCTCTTATAGTTTCTTCCTATATTTCTACAAATTTCTACAAAAATTACTTTCTCTTGAGTTTGTCTTGTCAGTGTTTTATCTTAAGTTCGGTGTAAATACTTTACAGAGTTTGTGTCATGTAAAATGACAGTTCATTTATGATTTGCAAGAAAAATGAAATATCCGATGGCATTATAGATAAATCCCATTGTAAACTTAATCATTTTTTGAATTTAAGAATTATTCACATCGCACATTGCGCTTTATCAACTCTTACTTTGTAACTCTTTCTCAATACCTCACGGATTAGACTTATTTGAATTATGTAACAAGTAAAGAGACTCAAAATAAAGTGTATAGACTACTAAAGGTGAACAAAATACGTAGCAGCTAGTTGAGAAGAGATGAGGGACTTACAAAACGAATTTCTGTCATTTCGCATTGCTTGAAAGAATATAAAAGTTGTTACCAACAGACGCCATAGTGGATGTCTAAAACCCTTAATCAAGAGGTATAAGAAGAGGCATAAGAGGAAGCCGGACGGGAGTTGGTGACCTTTGCGACGGGCTCGCCCTAAGGCGTGGGAAGAGAGGTTGGGGGAGTGTGGGGTAGAGTGGGTGGGGTTGGGCATCACAGAAGGGAGAATGGGAGTGGGAGGTGCGTAGGCGAGCACCGAAGTGGCGACGCAGCGCGACAAAAGTCGTATTTCGTTTACGACGAAGAAGCGGAGTTCCCCAGGGACCTGCCCGTATAATTTCGAAAATAAGGCCAGCACGCCGGCCTGCGTTCCCTAGAGACTTGCTTCTTCCACTCCCGGCAACGAGAAAAAAAATTCTACAGCGCTAGGCAGAATGAGGAGAATCAACGAGAGAGGGGAGGGAAGGAGAAAAGGGAAACGTGGTAATCGACATTTCTTTTGCTTGGGGGGTGGCCTTACAAAATCCCCACTTGCTTTGTCGCATTTACCTGTGTCTTTACTTTAGAGCGGGTAGGAGTCTTATCAAGTATTCGAGTTGTTTTTTGTTTTATATTTTTCACGACGCCAACATACACATTAGTTTTGGCAGAAGCTAAGAGTAGTTCGCAGCAAATCAAATTGATAATGGAATTTGGCTGCCAAGAATGTTGTTGTGGAGTAGGGTAATGCTGCAGCGTAGGTGCCAAGAAAATCTGATCGTAAATCCTAACCTGACCTTCTAACACGACCGGGCATCATTTGAGCCAAGTGCATTCACACTATTCGAGAAGAAATGCAAGAGCTCGTGTGGTATCTAGTGATTTCATCAGGTGGAAGGGAGTATTAGCATTGTATCCCTGAACAACTTGTGAATAGTCAAAAACGTCGCCGGAGTAACGTGAATTACCCCTACTCATGTAAGACCAATTTACAATATGTTTGCTGATGTTAACATTTCTCATCTCTTCTTTCTCTGTCAGTATTCTTATTCTATTGAATTTTATCACTAAATATACTCAAAAGGTAATGTAAAAAAGTTTTTTAAAATTTGTGTTTTCAGTAAATTTCAAGTTTTATTAGTTTCAACCATGATAAAACATCGATCTGCTTTGTGATCCGCACAGACTGTTCTTTACCGCAGCAGATTTTTTTTAAAAATTCGGTTTCATTTTTCGTAACAACGTTCACTAACCAAACTGGCGTTAAACATGGAGTAATCCTTCGTGAGTCGTACTCAGTCATTGCCTTTTATCTCTTCGGGCAGCGGTTCATCGCTGTTAGATCTCCAGGGTTTCTAGATGGCCACCCATCCAGGAACCCGCGTTGTCTCCTTACCATCCAGGAACCCACGTTCCTTAATCCCCGTGAAGTTTGGATATTATTTGTTTTTCTCTGACCCAAAAGTTTCTGCATATTCAGTTTCGTGTTTTTTAAAAGGAAAGTACGTTATTAATTCATCATTAGAATATGCATCATTTTATTCGCTAATCTAATTGACAAGTATGTATATCCCAAATCGATGAAAATATTGTATTTTAAAATGCAAATTCTTCGTAATAACCTGTCGATTCTTTACTTCATTTTGCATTGTACAATGACGTCACCGTTCTCTCTCATGTCGACATGCGGTACGCTTCAAGGAATAATGTTAAAAATTGCGTGCGTGACTGAGAGAGATATATCGTTAAATTCTACGAATACGAATTTTCAACTTTGCGTCACAATATTGCATTTTACATCGTAACATTTCTGGTTTAAGTGAGCTATTGCAAGCTCTTAGAACGATCTCTATGTTGCGTGGGTGCTATGTACTGTGGCAGTGTAGAAATCGTGTAGGCAAAGTCAATAATGTAGAATATGAATGATGAATTTCAACCTTAATTCTTTAAAATATAGTTGATTTTAAAAAAATGAAGTAATAAATTCGTGCAGGTGATATTACTTTCATATTTTGACCTTCAATATGTTGTAAGTATCACATTTTTGAATGTAGACAAATTGGACCTGAAGCTGATTTCTGCAGGGTGATATTCGATACATTCACTGACGCACATTCTCTTGTCTACCAGCATCATCGCCGCTTCACCAGCCCGTACGTCATTCGATCTAATTTCACCTGTCATTTGTTGTTGGTGGCTCGCAGCATTTCATTCGTTTTGTTTGTCATTTGGCCACACCATGCGATTCTTTGTAATAGGAAATTATGTTATTATTCACGTCGACCATTGAAGTCCACACAATTGTGATTTCACCGGCGCTAATATACAAAAAGCGGGAAGGCTGGGCGTAAATGATTCATTAGTTTTAATTTTACTGGCACTTGCTGAGCATTTGTATTTTCCGTACGTTATGTATGACCACAGTTTCTGTCACTCTGGAGAAGTTTCGCTTCATTATTTGATTCATCTTTTAACTATATTATTAATTTCTGGAATTTTATTGACAAATGACCATCAAAAAAGACTTTCCTGACAAAAGAACAGTCTATGTATACATTTTTCGTGTTGCTGAAACTTTTCTAACCTGATAACTGTGTTGGGGTCTAGTGTATGATCGAATATACGTCCCACTGGGACGTAAGGGGTGATAGGCTATCAGCTGAATAAAAGTCCTAAAAAATACTAAAATAACTAACGTATACTAATATCTACGAAAATGTACTACGCAGTGAAAGTTATAATCTTTAAAACTATAAAAATGAGAAGCAATATAAGATGTGCCTGGTACTCGCAGTATTCTTTTTTGTGTTTTCAAACAACTTCCTAAAACACTCCATCTCGTAATTAAAGAAAACTTCTAAATGTATCCTTCTTGATATTTTTTCATCCATTCCACTTTCTTAACCCAATTGTATTAAGCAAATGCAATGAAATAATTTGTTTATAGGTAGTACATGGACGTCCTGTTTTCTTTCGTGGTTCCAAGAGCTCATTTTTTTTATTTTAACGATCATATCAGTGATATTTCTCATTAAAACATCTGGCGAGCTCTCCTGTTCGAATCGCTTACTGTTCGGGGCTATGTCGTCTTATTGCGTTGCGGTAGATACAAACAATCTTCTTTCCTGCAAAGGAGACTGACACAGTTTTAAATTAACTGTTTGACGTACCATTCAAAGGCTCCTCTGCCGTGTATGAACCTATGAAAACGTTGCGATGCGCTCGTCTTTTTCCTTTCTTTCGTCATCACGAAGAATGGGATGTAGATGCTGATACCATACCTCGCCCGCGTCGCGGCCATCGGCGTGTAAGGAGAGAGGAAGGGAGGCAAAGGGAAGAAAGATTGAACGAGATGAGTTTGTGTGTCGCATTTCTGGCATAGTTGTTTGATATACCCACAACTCTTCTTTCCTATACTGAGAAGAGGGTGAAAGCTTAATTGGATTATTAAATTTATGATGAGAAATACGAGTGGTGGAACAGGGAGTAAAAAGGAGCTTTCACGGGAGATAACATTCTTCAGTGGAAAAATTGAGAAAGACAAGTTTCTCGTTATTTGAAGTTCATGTACCAGAACATGTAAATCTATTTTAGCATGGGAAAATTCCATTCATTCCATGGTTCTCTTATAAATATGCAAACCGTAGGAGATTTTTTAATATTTTTTACGCAAAATGTATTGCGAATATACTAGTTTTCGCTATATCATCTTAAACAACTTTGTGCATGGTGCAGATAGATAGCAGATACTATCTGCCCACTGCACGTCCTCCCCTGTACAAATGTACTGCTGGGTGGAATCTTCGCTGCGGTGACGTCTTCTCTAAAAAAAGGAGGAAAGAGGAAAAGTAGAATGGATGACAACTGTCGCTCACACATCCATTTGTCTATCTCTATTTCGTTTCGAGAAGGGACGAAGGGATGGGTGCAGGGCAAAGGGAGGTTTATGCCTATCGCACCAGGACGCAGTTCACCCCTATTCGTACTCTCTTTCTCTCTCCCTCCTTCCCCCCTCCTCTCCTCTCTCTCCCTCTCTCTCTCTCTCTCTCTCTCTCTCTCTCTCTCTCTCGTCACACTAACACTCAGGCCGATGTGAGCGAGGCCGTCGTCGGGCGGGACGGGCCCGTCGGGTGGGCAAGGGAATGGGAGGCCGAGGCCTGCTATTGAACAGAGCTCGTTTGTCTTACTCGAGGGCGGCGCAGCGCTCGCGACACGCGGACAGTCTGCGGCTTAATCAGGGCCACGAGGCCGTTTGTCTACTGGCGCCGGACCCGCCCCGCCCTCACCACCCCTTGCTCCGCATCGCCCCGTCCCACTCCACTCCACCTCTCCGCCACAGCCACGCTGCTCCCCCAACCCCCTTCATGATACACTCCGCCCCGCGGCGGTGCAGAAGAGTTTCCAAATACTTTCGTGTTTTCCGTATCTATCTTCTGTCAGTATAAATAAATTGGAGGTGTCTTGTGGTGATTTCAAATTACGTGCTTTAATATAACCGGATGTACTTATTTAGACGATATAAAATCCAATTCAATTGGTTTTACGGATTTTGTCTGTCTTGAGTATTTGTCGGATATAATTTCTTTTAAAAAATTCTCTCATATAAATCAGACTTTTAATTCTTTTATTTTCATACAAATTTATTTTGATATTTGTGAACATTTGTACATGTGACCTTCAAAACAGAAAAGTTACTCTCTATTGGATTTCGTTTAAATTAGTCGTATATTTCTTTCCTACCCCCTAGAGCAAAATTTAAGTGTGCAGTTTTCCTCATTTTGCAAATATCTGGAAGACTGATTAAAATCTTCAAAAATCTTTTGAAGCCCAAAACATGTTCTACAAAATGCATTGTAATTCGTTCTAATACCGTAATTAATCTAGAAGAATTAAAAGTTCAAAATTGTTACTGGAGTTTTGCCAGAAGTATACTACAATGTACCTGTCCAATCCAACGATGATATTCTGGCAGCCTAGTGTGCATCAGCTACGTAATGTAATATGTAGGTTTGTTGTCGCGTCGTTCTCATCTTACTACGTAGTAAGTTAAAGCTTACTACATATCCTTGGTGTCACATTCGTTGGTATAAGAGGGGAGTAACACATATTGATTTGCGTCAGGAGTTTTGAAATTCTGAATTGATTTTTTTTCTAAATACCTTTGTTTTCTAATTAATTATAGTAATTTGATATGCTGGTAGATGGCAGAAATTGTTAACGCAGTAGGGCCGAGGCGGTCTCGGACCAGAAGATAGCGGGTTCGAGTCCCGCTTCGGGCGTGTGTGTATTTTTGTTTGTCAGTACGTGTTTGTCGATATCTCGCCCCTCCTAATCATCATTTCATCTTTGATCCCCAGGGCCAACACACCTGGAGCGTAAAAATGGACTCGGTAAAAATGTGGATCCCCCCTAATAATGTTTTACGTGCATACCCCCAGGAAAAAATATGACTGGGCCTTGGTAGGCATAACTGCACGTTCGCAGGCCAATTCGCGACGGAAAAAGAATGATATGCTACGTGTGGTAATCACATTAACATTGAAGTTCACACACACATACTTACAAACGCACGTATTGATGCATTGAAAATTATTTTATATTCGTATTTGAACTTCTTCTGCGACGTAGATTTACTCCAAAATACATATGTTGCATACATAATACAAGTACATCTCTATTAAATGTAAAAAAGTATTGGAGAAAATCCTGTATTTCAGATTTATTCATGTTGTAATGAATACCCCAAACGTACATACACTAAACAGTTTAATGCGACATGCTGTTAAAACTTTAATTATTGATGCTTTCTTTTCTGGATTCTTGATTTTACGGCAAGTTTATGCTGATCATCTGTTCCATTTTGAATCTCACTGAGTATGTATGATCGGTTATTAGAAACTTCAGAAGCGAGGTTAAGAAGATGGGTTTTCCGAGCAGGAAAAATGACTCAATCAGAGGTAGCAAAGCTTATACTGTCGTGCTTCGAGAAACGAGCTGAAATTAAGAAGAATGTACAATTCCTCCTTTTCAATAAAATGGCTTACAAAGGAAGTTTTAGAACCAGGATGATCCTGTATTTTACCGGACGTGTACCAATTGTAATGATGTTTGATTTCCTCCAATCAATATCTATTCGCGGCTTGAAATTCTGGGTAAGAACAAATGTCGAGGTTTTCGCCGAAGTTCTAAAATAGATTGCAAGGACAGCGGCATCTTATGGGAGTCTCAGGGGAACAAACAATGAACAGTCAATACAATTAGGTATTGTAGAGTAACGTAGTAAACCTCGAATTATCACCGCGTTAGTATTAATGAACGCTTAGAAAAAATCTCAATAAGCCCACATTGCTGCTTTTCAACTCTACGAACTGAATGATTCACGTAATTAGATATTTCATGTTAATTCCTTTTATGTAATATTCACGTAAATCTGTAAAATGTATACAGGACGACGTAATGTAGCATTTAAATATTTAATAAGTTTGTTTTTGTAAGGGTTTGTTAAATTCCAATGTTGAAATAAATAATTGAGTCAGGAAATAGAAATTTAATTACTGAAATCGCCTTTACGAATTGATTTGATTTCCCTCTATTACAGCTTTTTGTTTACTTTGATGTCAATTTATGGTTCTACAGCACCAAATTGATTGTACACAGAGACATGAATTAGAGCAAATGCTATTCGGAGTGAATCAGTTTGCTTTCGCATTATTGTGCGAGTATGAATCATTCTACTTTTTGCTGTCTTCAAAGAATTCCGAAACTGTATAGCGTATAAAAAGAAAACATCTAGAAAAATTACTCGATACATATTGTCACATCCGATTAAATTTTATAATTTAGTATCAGAGTATGTTTTGAGAATGTCTAGAAGGGTACCTGAAGAATGTAAAGAGAACAGCTAGAACATGAGGCTTCAATTACTCCGAAAATAAGATATCGATAATGCTACGTGAAAAATTATGAATAATTAATTAAATTTGATTTTAAGATAATACTCTAAATTGAGCCTAGTATCTAAAACGTGATAATTATCGTTTCTTAACTGCCTTGTAACTGTGCATCTCTTACCCCAAATCCATGGATTCTTTCTGTGAAAAGGATCACTGAGAGAAAAGATATATATCAAATGTTTTCGAGAGCCGTACAGAAACCGTCTAAATTGGAATGTATGAAACTAAATAAAATAAAATGTATGTGTGAGTCCTAAGTTTCCTTTCTTTTAAATATGATTGACACTATTTACTAATGCATGAACCTATCTCAATGCTAAATTTGCGAAATGATTTTCTTTTGAAATAAAATATAGCTTTACGCCTCCCCTACTCATCACAAATTCCTAATTCCTTTTTGATGCAATATTTTTTTATTGCACTCACCCATTGAAACAGCTATTTCGGTACTGTAAATGGTCTGTAGTCTTGAAGTGTTTCGGACAAGGCCGGTAAACGTTTTTAGCTGTAGTACGTTTGACAAAAATGGGCAGATGTAAAACGCAGTAGTATGCAGAACGCATTTCGATCCTTTAAAAGAACTAATAGTTCCTTGTGATCAATAAACCTCATAACGACGATTATTGGAGTTCACATTTCGTGTGCAAAATGTACGTCGACAGAACGATGGGCACAGTTTTCACAGTACACTAATGGGTAAGAGTTAGGCATTCCAAAGAAACGTATGCAACTCGACCATAATGTGAACTATTTCAAAAACCTGTTCAGCCATGATGTTTACTCTACTATTATATTAGCAGTGATATTATTGACAGTATTAAATGTGTTTCTTTGAGTAGAAATTCATTAGTTTTTGTCGGGGAATATTTGAGTTCTTTGCACCTTGCGTTGCTACGCCTCTCCTTCGGTCGGTATTCGCCGATCAGTCCTCACCCGTCATCGACGTCCCTCCTCGTACGCCGTACGCCGGCCGCTTGGCGCCGTGTCCGGGTTCCGGCAACGAAGGCTAATTCATTGTTTGCGCGCACCACGCCGCGCCACGCTCTTCCGAGCCGCCCCGCTTCTCTTCTCTTTCTCTTTCTCTCTCA
>BOPP01000153.1:280410-318854 GCA_017312745.1 Gryllus bimaculatus
CCATTTGCACCAGCTCTATTTCCATTCGTCCCACATCCAAATTCGTCCTCGTCATGAGCACTTGAGCCCTGTAATTAAATTTTAATGCAAAGAAACTAAAAACAAATGTAACACCTATTTTGACTGACTTCTGCATGTCACCGCGCTGCATTTTGTCCCATTACAGGCTATCTCCTCTCCGTCAGGCGTGCCTCGCACCGTAGCCTCAATCCTTGTGGCCCCACATGCCCCGCCACCTTCCACAACGTTTCCCACCGCGTTCCAGCAAGCGGCCCCGCCCCGCGGGCGCTCTCCCGCCGAGTGCACCGCCTCCCCTCAGCGCGGTCGGTGTGGGCGCCGCCGCCCTGATTGCGTTATGCGGAGTAATTAGGGCGCGTTCGGAACTTGGGCGGCTCCGCTAACGAGCGAGCCGCCATCGGCACCGCCGCCGCCGCCGCCTCTAGCGACGACGACCCGACCGCCGCGCCCACAGATCGCCGCCGACCCTCAAAAAAAAGGAGAAGAAGAAAAAAGCGGCTTCGATCCTATGGTACGTTTAAGCTGAAAAGAGATTCGTTTGATACCACCGACTCACGGCTCGGAAGAGGCGCAGTCTGGGTGGAATATGAGAGACAGGTACACTGGGTCTGGTTTTCATTGCTTCGACGTTGCCGAATTTCGTTTCAGCGCTTTCAAGTGTGCGCTGCAGCCAAAGCGAAAAGGACGAATGAAATATGTATAATTCGAGAACTGGTTGGAGTGATGAATAAATAATGTTTAAAGTTACATGTTCGAAAACTGGGTTTTCGAAATATGTTTTTAATAATACAACTTTTTTAAACTATCACCGAACTGTAAGTACTGAGGTTTTAATTACTTCAGTATGAGTCACTCTATCGTAATTTTCTCTTAATTACATCCCAGATTTGTTCGTAAATATAGACGGTAGAAATTGAAACGGTTTCTTGTTGATTGTTTAGGGATCCATGTTCTCCTAGAAACCATACATGGTGCTACAAATGTAATTATGTAGTGTTCTGGCGAAAATATATTTTATAAATGTGATCAAATGAGTCGTGAGTTCATTTATCACAACGTACGTTCGTTTCCCATTACGACACTCCCGAAGAAAAATCTTACGAAACCGATTGGGAACGTTCTGGGGTACGTAAATGGGATTTTATTTGGAAAGACAATACAAATAATTGAATGTGATAATACAACTTTTTTTTCGTGAAAAAGCAGAGTCACGTCAACGGTGCGTAATATTTCCATACATTATTTACACGCCACACTAGCAGTCAGTACAATTAACTTCAATTTGGCGACGAGCCACGCAACTACCACATGCTGTTGACTTTCAGATACCTACGGTTTTGTAAAAGTTTCCATTGACATGCTATTTCTTGTATGTTCCACAAATGGCAGAATATAATAGATCAAACAATATAGCGATTTAACTGAATATCATTCTAATTAAATTTTCGCTAATGCGAAATTAATTTCAACCCTGCGGTCCCGCGGTGAGGAACGCGAGATGTTACAAAAGGGAAGCGAATAGCGTTAGATTTTGTTTGGTCAGGCCGAAACTTGAGTTTTTATTATCGTGGCTGTGGATGCGCCATTCAACGCGTCGACGCCGGTGAAGTGTGTTGCATGGCGTAATACGTTATCGCAGCCGGATTACAATGTTTACGCATCGGATGATAGTTCCCTTTCAAGCCTACGCCCCAGTGGCGGCTTACAACTAGTTTCCGGAAACGTCAGCGATGTTGTCATACCAGCACTTAATCAGCATTACAATGTAGGATATTTTTGTGTAAAGCAAAGGAGGACTCACAGTGATATAGTACTTTAGCAGGGATTTCCAAATCGCAATTTCTGAAGCACTAGTCAGTGTAAGGATGATGACACTGTCTCCTTGTTTCATGCATTCATCATCTAGCTTGGCACTTGATTATTACAATACCCATCGGCTGAATTAGCTCTAGGCCAACATTGCCGCAGTCGCTGCAGCGATTCTTACCGGGGGGTCCAAAAGTTCGAGTCCCGAGGGTGGCAGGATCGTCGCCGTTTAGATAGGGTGAATTCAAACACTGATTGAATAGAATTCTAGCGTCCGCCAGCTCAGAGATTTCAGGGATTCAGTTATTTAAAGAACTTTCTGCCTGTTTCGAGAATTTCTTGAATATTCATGTCTACGTGTTGAAATGTATGCAGATCACATGAAAAAGTAATAATGGCCAGACTTTTCAAATGAATTTAATTGACATTGCAGAGCAGTGAGAGCATTTAGCAAGCCATTATACACGTGAGCATATTTATTTATTCCTTTTTAAACAAAATGGAGAATGATAGACACAAATTCTGAGTTAACTATATTTCAGTGAAATATTTTAACCAATTTTAAGTGCATCTTTAGGAATATTTTCTAAAAATCTTCAATGACTTCTTTACATTTAGTATCGCAACGAAACGTGTTCTCTTTTCTCAGTCATTTTAAACAATTCCCTACAAATGTTTTTAAATCACCAGACCATCGTCTTCTGATTTTGTTCAAAATCCGTTGCCCGTATTGTGATTCAGTGTATTCGGTACATGTGGTCGCATAAACCTCAACGGGCTGCACTTTTGATAACCCGTAAAAATGAAAGTTGCTCCTTTTTTAAGAGACGTAGTAAACTCGGGTGGGGGATAATTACATATTTTGATTAGCAAGTTTAAAAGGGAAAATAAAGTAATTAAATAAGTAAAATAAGAAGATAACAAAACAAAAAAATAAAAATAAAAAGACAGTAACACAAAACATACATTCATAGACTAACACAAAAGCACTCACAAAAAGTAACACAAACTAATTAAAAAATTAATAGAAAGAAAACAAAAAATAAATAAAAGTAATTGGCGTTTCTGAGCTCCTGCGAGATACGTCGATGCACGTTTCGCACAAATCCTGACGTGCATCACGGACTCGCCTTCCGAACGTGGGTACGGACCCCTTTACCTCGCGACGACACCGTTCTCCTCACATCCCGCTTCCCACCTGCGCGGAAACGCCCCGATGCACGTGCGGGGCCGTGGCGCTGCGCGCTGGGTCGGTGCGTCGCGTCGCTTGCGGTCGACGGCTCGTGGCGTGGCCGGGGGCGCGCGCGGCGCTGGGCGGCGCTGGACGGCGCTGGACCGGCGCTGGGCGCGCGAAGGCCGGCCCCGCGCCGGAGCGCGGCGCTGCACGGCCGCGCGCGGCTGTCCACCTGCACACGCACGCAGCGGCTCACGACAACAGGTGGATCGACTCACGCGCCGGGAAGGCACGCGTTACGGGCCACCGGCGCCCCCGCCCCTGCCGCCCCGCTCCCCACCGCCGCCCCCACTGCCGGCACCTCCGCCGCCGTCGCCGCCGCCGCCGCCGCTGTGTAACGGACGTGTCCTTTCCTCGCCTCGCGGCCGGCGTCCCACTGGCGTCCCGCCCTTGCTCTCGTTAACGCTGAGTCCCGGGACTAGACGGGAAGGTAGTACTGTTGTGCGTAAAATAAAGTAGAACCTCCATAACTTTGATAATTGGAATTACATTTTTTTTCAATCTTTCACACGTTTTTCTGTTAGGATAGGAGTCAGTAGCTCGTATGTCATAATGTTCGACAATCCGATCAATTCTCATCTCTCTAAAAATTGGAACTAACATTCGACATATTTTGTTATTTTGTGTTATAAAGAAAAATTAAAAACATGATTGAAAAGGTATTTATTTAGTAGAGAACTGAGCAATGAGGTTAAAGACTGAAGTTCGTGTAACTCAAGTCCATGATATATTTAAACGGGAAAATCTACATATTAAGAGATATGTACGTTGAATTGTATGTTGAGGGATGGGCGTACTGTACGTTTTATGTATAATTCATAATAGTTTTTGCATTAATTAAACGAGATTTCTTGTTCTTATATTCAATAATAATTGAAAACGTAGTCGTTCATAATTTCCACATTGGGAATGTAATAATACAATTGTGTGAATTATTTTTATCGCTACCGTTGATTCCAATATTACATTATAACCTAATTATTTTTCTTATGTGCGTTTTGTGTACTAATGGTTGTCAAATGCAAAGATGGTATGAAGTTTGTAATTGTGAGTCATTGTAATCCTAAAATAAAAAATAAGCTCGGACGAAAAAAGAATAGCTTTAAAATATTTTCTTTTAAACTACCAGAACCATAATGTCAGATAATACTTTAATTTGTAGTACCCTTGGACCATTAATATATCACATATCTGAAAGATGAAGCTATTTTTGAAATTTCACGTCAAAAGTTTTCCAGAATTTTCAGTACCTAGCTTTCTATTCACACAAAATAATTTATCTTTACGTATACATTTCCGTCACCTCCATTGCTTATTTTTTGCCAGTACTGTGGTAACAAGAATGCTATTACATTGTACCGCTGCCAACATTGTGTCTGTGCCGCAAACGTGGTCTGTCATCCCCTTCCACCTCCTCAATCGCCGCCACCTCCGCACCACGCCACACCGCACGCGAATACGAACTGTTGATTTCCCGAGTGGTCGATTTCGAAATAAATTCCGCACTCGACGTAAAATCGTTTGGTCGCCGTGGCAGCCTTTCTGTATGCACGGTCACCAAACATCCATTCGTCATGCGACGTCCGTCAACATGCAGCACAAGTCTGTAAATTTTCAATCCGGACGTTCGTCAGAATTTTTAGTCTAAGAATGTACTATTTCACTGGAAGTCAGGAGGACCAGAGTCTTTTCTTCTGTGTAAAATGACTAATTCTTTATCTGTCATGGCAGATGGTCGTGGAGTGTGGTATTGACAGTGTCTTAAAGCATTTCTTGTAATGAAAGACATTTCTATCGATCGATCAGAACGAACTATTGTAGGTAATGATGTAAATTGAAGACTTTCATTTAGCAAATGGAACTGCCAGAGGTGTATTTCAAATTTAATTCAGCTTTATTAATGTTTTTCTTTAATCGGCCTTTATGATCAGAGTTGCAGGTTATCTACTTAATAACACCTCAAAACTCTGGAATGTCTACTTAATATGAAATTCTTGGGTAAAGTCGCATGAGATTCATATGTTGAATGGTGGCATACTTTAAGTATTTTATAGAATTCGCATTTAACTTTTGCATTAATTAAACCCGATTTTTTGTTCGTTATATTCAATAATAATTAAACACTTAGTTCGCATTTTTTGTATATATTGCTATCTCATGTATTCGCCATAATGTTGAAATTACAGCGCAGCCTTAAATCAATCGTCCTATTATAACAGCCATTAAATATATTTCGTGATAACATATTTGAGATTATGTATGTAGTATAAGTTATTGATACATGTTTTTTGGATCCATTATATTGCAAGCAAACCAATAGTTTCAAGGGCTGAGCGAAATTAGCAAAATCAATGATCGTAAGTCAGTCGTCGGGGGGGGGGGGCTGAAAACAAATGAGACCCGCCCTCTCCCGGTCGTTTGGGCTGAATGAGGGGAAGTTGTAGCCTTCCACGTTTGTATCGGTGGCGTGGAGCCACGCGCTCCGAACTCCCGTCTTCCTCCCGGTAATGACTCCGCTTTGTGTGTCGTCGGCCCCTCTCCCAGTCCATTGCTTGTGTTTGTTCAAGCAGCATTGTGCCACTACTTCTTCCCCCTCTCCCCCCACCACCGCCCTTGCCACGCAGACCCGTTTCGCCCTGCGCTGCCGGTTTCTCAGAAGCCACCCTCAACGACAACGGCGACGATTTTGGGGAGGGCGGTGATAGTTTGGGCGACAAAGACAAGAAATGGATGATTGACGACAGAGGTGAAGGAGACGATGACATGTATGCTAAAAGGAGAATACATGCACTGAAGGATTGCCGGTAATGAATACGCGCTGCGTCATATTGTTGTATTCTATGGATTACTAGTCCGTGTCAACAGATTCATATGTGACAATGAACCCTGTCTTAAGCGATAACTGATGGATTCGGAGAAAAATAGCCGTTTGGTCACGTGGTCGCTTAACAGAGGTGATAAGAATATGGAAAACGAACACCGGGTCTAATTTTGTATGTAAAGAAATTTGTTTATAATTGTGTTTTGTAACTTCGATTGTAAGGAATGTTTTCTTCGTTTTCATAGTTTTATTACACTTAAAAGTACAAAATAACGGATTATGCTTTCGCTTTAAACACTCCGATACAATTTGTTTCAATTTTCAGCAATTGCATGATTTTATTTTTCACATTACTGTTTTTTTAATTTTTTTTTTATTCGAGTACTTGATTCCGAATTACTAGATTTAAAACTTCAATCCACATCCTGAGTAAAGTTCAGAGAATGCATTTATGTAAAACAAAAATTAAGGCTTACGCGCGATAGCAACTTAAAATGCCAGTTCGAAGTATTATGACAATGCCTCCCGACGTCGGAAGATGGTGAATCAATCGTATTATCCGCCAGTCTCGCTTTTCTTGAAGCGTTATGGATCAAAATGACGAAGTCGTCAATTAAAATTTGATCGCGTAATGCAGGTTAATGTAATAAAAATGCTTGAATGCCGGGCCAGATGACCGCTTAAAAGAGAATATAAATCGTCCTTTGAAAAAATTAATCGGTTTCTCAAAACAATGGCTGTTAATGGAAGTGGCCTTAACTGAGTTGGCCGTTTTCACTATATTGAAAAATGTCGTTTTATTCACATTACGATCTGCAAGAAAAAACCTACGTTTCGGTTTCATCTTTTTTCTCGCCTTGACGACACTCGGGGGATTGTTTGCACAGGAATGACAATGCTTGAGCAATGTAACAAACAATGTAATCTAATTCCTTTCGCGAAGTGCACATTACGCCTCAGGGTTGCCAACTTCAGAGAGAGAGGGGGGAGAGGAAGAGAGAGAGGGAAGGAGGGAAAGAGATAGAATCCAATGATCCTATTTAGCACATGGTCCAGAATTAAAGACAGGAAAATGTGATGAGTATTAAGCATTAGGCCGCAAAGTAAGACTAGCTATTTATTGATGTAAAATATGTTAAAGTGTTTTTATATAAGTAGCAACTTCATCATATACTTCACGGTATTACGTATGTGATAATTACTAGATAATTGTACTAGAATCTTTGAAGATTGAATTTTATTTCCTCAATAGGTAGTATTTTCTACGTTTCACACACTACATGTGTGAATATGTTTAACTCTAAGTTGGCTCCACACATTTTGTTTTCGGCGTGTAGCAAGCGATTGTTCGCCGAATCCCGAGTATTGTGGAAGGGTTGATAGCCATTTGCCGAGCGACAGACATTCAGTTCTCTCATTCCCATCGTGTGTCTGTCTTGTAAACACATCAAAGGAAGCGAACATTCCTCGGGCATATCAATCGCTCGGCATAGGTGGTCACTACTCGGCGAATTCCGAATATGTGGATGGGTAGCTTACTTTTTGCCGAGCGACCAACATCGGTGCTCGCCCTTTCCACCGCATGTCGGTCCTCTGAACACATCAAAGGAAGGGCTCATTCGCCGAGCACATCAGCTGCTCTGGATTGGGCGAGCAGTTGCTCGCCAATCGAACGTGCTCGCCAATCGAACTGCCTTTAGGTCGTAGTGGCGTAAGTCGATACGGAGGCAGAACGGAGCGTGTCGATGCGGCCCGTCGCGAGGATCCGGCGGATGTGCCTGCGGCGTTGGGGGGGAGGGGGTATCGAGGACGGGGTGTCGCGAGAGCGGTTATCGCGTCGACGCCCGCCGCCAGCGTCTCAGTCGTCGCTGCCGTTGCCGCCATCGCGGCCTTTGCTGCGGCGAAGCTACCCTCCGCAGAGGACTTCGAAGGCGGAAACTCGGCGATAAGACTACGTTCTAGCCGCCAGCGACACAGATTCCCGAGCCTTCGCCACCTTCCCAGATTGTTCCCCTTTTCGCCCCAAGTTGCGGCTCGAAGTGCCCCCCATCATTGCTAAATGAGCTCCCAGCTTGGTAATGTACTATTTCCCTCCTTATCCATCGTGCAATTGCCTCCGAGTCCTCCCAACTTGTGCTGCAGTTGTTAATACTAAGGGCGAACTCGTTTCCATTAATATGGTGTCATCACTAAAACAAATGTAATTTCGGAAATGAAAAACAATGTTTCTCCATGTCTACGACGTTAGCCTCTTACTCCACTTCCATCCAAGCGGTGTTGAACAGCAATTAACACCAATTCATATTCAACAATTCAGTTCAACAATTATAAAAAGCTTCAAGTGCAAATGTGTGAATCAGTGCATGTACACACAAAAAATGGAACTAAAATAAAAGATTTACAACTATTCATATTTTAATGTAAAGTGTATGGACTCAAGGTACACCTTTACTGGTAGTTATTTGGAGCGGAATGCCTCCTCCAACTTTGCCTCCATCCAGAACGAAGCCACTTTTCCACCGCCTCGAATGTGTTCGACTGTCAGCCGCAATCTCGCTGTCTCGTCAAGGTACATAGCTCTGTCCTCATTTTCTGCCCACCATTCTATTGCCCCTGAGTTCTCCTTAAACCGAATTCACCGCTTTTTCTTAGCTCTTCTCGGATCGTCATTTCCCAATTGGCCCATGTAATTTAATTCATATCTGCATATGAGCATTCCAACACGTCTCTCCTATCTCTATGGGTGTTCTTTCCGGGACGTATGAGTGTTCATGAGACATTTCAAAGTCTGCGAACATGATGGCATGTCAGTCCGATGTGTGCTGTAAAACATAGATGTTACCGAAAGATAACGGAGCTCTCATTTCTACAAATTGTGTGTAAGAACTTACCCAAACTTCCAGGTCGTTCAAAAGACTGGGACATGCAAGACATACCGAACATTGGGAACAGTCCGTATTTTGTGAAAAGTATTGTATATGTACCTACAGTCACTAAATGTACCCCTTGAGAAGCTGCTTGCAACCTGGAATAGATTTTCTTTTTAAGCCACACCTAACATCGTGGGTCTGAGTTTATGAGATAATAATAATAATAATAATAATAATAATAATAATAATAATAATAATAATAATAATAATAAATTGTAGACTTGGCGATGCATGATGTCAGCTTTGTCGTAAACAGTGACGCTCTAAGATAGGTACTCGGTTTGCATGCAACGAAAATAGGCGGAATAACACAAAATATTTGCCTAGTTCGGTTTGCATTTCATTAAAAATCAAAACTGATAGTTTTTGAATTTTCCCACCAATTTGGGGTATCTAGCAAAACTCTAAACAACTCTGACATGGCCAAAGTTTTCTTTCAATGTCTGCGGGCATCGACATTTAGTAATGTAAACTGTAATACGAAAAGGAATAAATGCTTCAGGGCTTTAAGTAATACTTTAAAAATTATCAACTCTCATCGCACTTGACATTATTTTCCAAGCTCATGTTTTCCTCGTTTCTTCCCACAGACTTTCTGCTTCTTTCTCTTTCCCTTTTCCTCTTTCTCTCTCCATCCTCTTTCTTCTTTCTCCTTCTCCCGCTCCACTCTGCCCGGCGCGGCGCGCGGGGGGGGGGGGATAGGGCGCGGTACGGCTGCGGTCGCCAGTCCTTCGTTTCGATAATTGAAGTTTGCGACCCCGCGCGGCCTCTTCGGGCAGCCCCTGATGCTCTGACGTTTGCAGCAGCCCATCCCTGGCCGCGTTCGGGAGCGGAGGGCTCTGGGAAGCGGGGGAGTGGCCGCGGAGCAGTGAGCACTCTTGCTCTTTGGCCTCCGGCGTGATCTCCTGGAAATGGTACTCCGCCCGGGTCGAGTAGAAAGAAATTTGTTCTTTGGAGGTTTTGAGAGAGAGAGAGAGAGAGAGAGAGAGAGAGAGAGAGAGAGAGAGAGAGAGAGAGAGAGCGTGTGTGTGTGTGTGTGTGTGTGTGTGTGTGTGTGTGTGTGTGTGGAAATTTGCTTCCTTGGGTAGCAGAGACATACCGGTCTCATCCTCAAACTTGGTTAGTGTGTTTCGTTGCTTTCGAAGAATACCGGTTTTCCCGTGTGAACCAGACTCCACCCAGAAACAAATGAAATTAGGCAAAGTATGCTGGTGATGACTAAAACCATCGCCAAACATTTTACCATTGGGGATATTATTTGAACATATGTTATTGTTCGATTGATTGTTTGTAAAAGATTCCGGGCGCGTCAACTATAAGGGTCATTAGTTCCGTAGGTATAGTTAATATTTTGCTCGGAAGGTGGCGGTGGTCCTCCTCCGCTGGATGATGAGATCCGGCGCCGACATACTGTGGTCTAGCTGGGTTTTCCTCAACCAGGAATCCCCCACCAGCAGGGCACCACTTCTACCGGGGCAAGCTCTAAGCTCCCGACCGGTCTCCCGGCATGTGTAGTAGAGTAGTGCATGATATATTTAGTGTTTGTAAGGGGTGAGGATAGGACAAAGAAGAAGTAGGAAATATCGCGCGCGGTCCGTGGCCCTTTTGTTATGGTACTGCTCCGGCATTCACCTGATGATGATTGGAGAAATAAAGGAAAACTACCAAATCAGAGCAGCCGGTCTCAAGAATTTTCCTCCAGACAGCGACTGAATTCGACTTAGCTGCGAAGCTAGTGTCGAAAATCCTGCTGCCGCCGGGACTCGAGCCTAGGCCTTGCGGATCAGAATCAGTTGCCCTGAGCCATCTCTCGTAGTCATTGTTGTTCGGAATGTGGTAAAAGAATGATAAGATAATCTTTGAAAATATAGATTATATTTGGGACATAATTTAAAAAAACCCTGTAGACTGGGTATATGTGATTAGAAAGTGTCCGTTCTTGTTATACTGCACTCTGTTTCAAACATTTATTTCGGCATTGTGAATTAGTTTATTCAATATTTCCGGACATTTGTTTTGATATGGTGTGAATGATTTTATTAAATATTTGCGTGACGTTTGAGCCATTGCCTCGCACATATTGTACGTTGTACGATAGTTGTTGTGTGCTCCCAGGGATAGCGCTCAGAGCGAAGCAGTGATTGCTCTCATGTGCAGGCTGTCTCCTAGAGCGCCTTCTCGATCCTTTACTGCTCCTGCCCGTCGCACACGAGTCCCCGCGGGGGCGGGCGGGGGAGTGGCCGGCCGCTCTGTGCGTGCCACGCGGTGCGTCGCTTTGATCCGAAATGTGGAGGACGCTAACTAGCGCAGCGTATGGCCGTCCAGCCGCCCCGCCCCCGCCGCCCACAATGCCCACGCCCGTAATCACGTGACGAGGCTTGGTGGACGTGCTGCGCTACAGTGCCTCGCCGTCTTCCGCCGACCGTGCGTCGTCCCTCTTCTGCTAATATCAAGTTCGGTTTTTATTAAAATTGTCTTTTTTGTTGAAATTGAGTTTTTGTTTTATGCAGACCTGGCAATCGCTGTGAATTTTTAGGGTAGTCGCAATGCTTGTAAACAAAGGTTGCTGGTTTCAGTCTGGCGGGGGTACCTACTGTATTTTGGATGAGGAATGGCTACCATTGTGAAGCAGTAGAAGTAAAGAATAAGAAATATACAAAAAACAATAATGCCCGTAACAAGAGTTTTTGACTTTTCGTTTTACTCGTTATATAAGACCTTTCGAAGTAAAAGATGTTTGCGGCAAACATCACAATAGCCTTCGTTCTATTAACTTTCCCTTCTTAATTATTGTATATACAGACTTGTCATAATTTTCATTACCAGGCCATGACTAATCGATGCACAGCGTATATTCAGTGCCTACTACACTCGTCAATTCGGGATACAGTGTCCGCTCAGCATAGAGAAGTCGTAATGAATTGATCAAAGGGTTCTCTGAATAGAAATGCCATAACAGTTTTACTTGAGGCTTAGTGACCAAGATCGACGCGATTGCCAATCCGAATAATACCTCATTCCTTTGAAATGTGTTTTTCGCTGGCAGCGTTTTGGATTTCACTGCGGTTCCCTTTAGTAGCTATTCATTTAGATGAATAGATCCTGTAGTTATTGAAAGCTATTCATGATCCTTTTGTCCGTCCTTTTGATGCTGAAGTTTGTTGAACACTGCTGAGAGGCAATAGCATGTGCGAGCTTATAACGACGTGATTACGATGTGAACGAAACCTAGTGTTCCTAAAATACTTTAATCTAATACGTAGAATACCAATATACATTTCTGGTGATATTGCGCTATCATTCAGTTATACGTTTTGTCCAGTATTGTGATTATTCAAAGAAATAAAAATATTCTTACGTACGTCCTGCACAAGGAAGTATTTGTGACGCATTGCTCTAAGGCAATGGACTTTGGATGTATCTAATGGAATCATTCCACGAGATGAATTGATAAGTGAAGGCTTCATGTGTCCAAAGTCAATATAATAAGTCACACATTCTCGCCTAATTTTATAGTTTTACTTCCTCGCATTACTACGCACACAGTAAAAAGAAAGTATTGTAAAGTTTTAGTTAAACCTTTCATTTTTTAAAACTTCATTTTTTAAGTAGATGGAGTACAACCGAAAATTAAAAATTCCAGAAACGAAATTTCAATTTTTAATATCTTTCAATATCCTAAAAAAACTTGAATATCACTTTGTTATTCGAATAAAGAAAATTTAAAACGCTGCTTTTTCACGCGTCATCATATAACATACGCTACGTCAAGCAGGAAAATGTCAGTTGAGAATACCCTTCCTAGAACCTTATCCCGGGCGTAAGCGAAGGCTGGGCAACAGAGGGGAAAAAGAAAGAGAGAGATGGGAAATGAAAAGTTGTCTGGAACGGGGGGTGGGGTGGGGGTGGGGGGTAGAACGCCAGCTTTACAGCTCGCGCGGAAAGCAAGAGCAAACGAGTCACAATGCGCGACAAATAAGTGGAGGATAACACGCCACGGGCCGGCAGGCGATGGTCGCCACTTCTCGCCGCACTCCGCGATGCTCTTTGCGCGAATAAAACCGTTCGTAAATAAAGGATGATCGAGCGTGAAACGGGCGCGAGCCTGCCAACAGCGCCCGCCGCGCCCGGACAACGCGTTGCTGCGACCGCACACAACACGCGATTGCTCTCTGCTGCCCGACGACGAAAGTTTCTCACGTGCTGTCGTGCCCGTCAGGGCGGAAATGCGCCAAAGTAAACCCAAAAGAAAAACATGGCAGAGAGACTTGAGGTTCAGTGCACGTTCGCGGAGGCGGCGGCTGCCCGTTCGAACTGCGGGTGGTAGAAGTGTTCGAACTGTGTTCGTTTGTGTCTTGAATGACTTTTTAGACCACGTTTCTCATCTGCACCCGTTATTATTCATATCTCAGCATCGTACAACTTTCGTGATCATGGAAGCCAAATGGAGACCCCTCACTTACGGGACTAATGACCATGGGATCGACGCGTCCTGAAGCATGAAATATTCAATTAGATACTAATATCCAAGAATTCGAAAGAAGAAACAGGATATTCATTTGTGGTACATACATTTTCTATCAAGAATGCGGAAAAGAGAAAGTAATAATATAAAAAATTGTTGAACAAATATCATTTTAATGTAATTGTATAAATGAATAAGTGATTAAAACTACGTGAAAAGCATGTGTGATACCTATTAATATATATGACCAATGTTCTTGTCCCCCCCCCCATATCATTTCCGCACATTACATCGATTTTGATCCAATTCTTCTGAAAATCGAAAATAAATGTATGATTCGTATTTGTATTAGGTCGTTGCTCGTCATTATTTCACAAGTGACATACCATGTCATATCCTAATTCTAGTTTGTTGTTTTACTCGACCTCTATGTGGCGCTCAAACCACAGGGGAAAGCCCGCGCTGGAAGCGGGAGTGCATTGTCGGGAGCCGTGGAAATGGGGAAATGGTGGCGGGTTGCCTTTTCCAGAGGCGTCGGCGGACGCTCTTGTGCCTGTCATTCCACCTGTCCGAGGATGACGTGGCGAGTGGAGGGGAGGCGCCCAAACGCGCAACTCACACACGCACGCACACACGTACACCCGCGCGCGCGCTTAGCGCCCAGCGATGGCAATGATTTATCAGTAATGTAGTAATATTAATTTTTTCATAAAAATATCGATTGGTTTGTAAATGCATTTTTGTTACTGGTTTCTAATTCAAAATACATCTATAATAACACTTGCACAATATACATGAAAATATTTTTATTTTCAACAAATTGCAGTGCCGGAAGTTAACATTATTATATGAATTTTGCATTTACCTTAATTTTGCATCTTTCTACTTCACATGTAGTAAATAAAAATCTCCAATTATTCATTCTTCCTTCGAATCTTCGCTGTAGATCATAGGCAAGCGCATGTTCGTAGATTTGAATACATAGTTTTATTTATGTAAAGTTATTTAAATAACGAGATGTGAAGTATGGAGAGAATTTACACTTATCAAATTTTATTTGTGTGCGTCTGTCGTGTTTTGAGACGGAATGGAACTGTGCGAGGAGGCTGAAAAGCGCTGAAATTTACCTGGATTCTTGAATCCCCGTATCTTGTCCCTTGACCCACTTTCGACCCCACCCCCAAGATCGCTTCTTTCATTCCTGCATTCTTCGTCTTTCAATCCGGGTCCAAACCAGCAGCCTAGCGTGTCCCTTCCACAGTGCCTTTGTAGCACTCCCTTGTTGAATTGTGCTCGCCTTGCCCTCCTGAAATGTGTCCTCTATTCGTGTGTGCCTGTGCAATCTTCTATGCGTTTACTCACTTTCTTTTACACCTGACTTTTCTCATTCATGTTCATTCAAGTTGTTCAAAGAGGAGGCCTGCCTACATTTGTTTGAAGCGTTTACCGTTTGAAGTGTCACATGTAAAAACCACAAGTATTTCATGTAATAGAGCATTGTCTGGGGAGACGTTCACAATAGTACATTTTAACACGCATGGCAATACAAATCAAGGCAAAAACTCGTAAATATTAAGTTTTAACAGAAAACTAAGGCGCATAAGTTTCGTCAATTATATCAGTTTCTCTTTATTTGAATGTTGCACAAGATTTTTGAACACGACTTTTCGGCACCTAATATTGTCCTTCTTCATTAACTTCTTTACTTAAATTCATGTTCACTTCATTCATTGCAGAGCAGAATTTAAAAAAAATCATCTCTCGGTTGTGCAGTTTTGTTCGCAAATCAGCCGGATTTAAAGGCAAACAGAAAATAAGTGTCTTAATTAATTTAGTAATTAAAATAATAAACTATGATCACTATTTCATTTGACGTTTTGAATGGCCCAGTGACTGATTTTGTGACACATGTTCGGTCTTCGACGAATGATCTTTCTTGTGGTCCCTTTAACCTGTGCATGTGCAATATCCGATACTCGTATGTACTCCAACATTTACTCTTAGCCTTTGATGCACATGCCAGATGTGTCTAACTCCTTCATTCGCGGAAGGTCTAAAATTATTATTTCAGATTAAATTTAGGGAAGGAAAACGCATTTTACATAATAACATTTCGGACTGCCCTTCCGAAGTGTTGCGCTAATCCGTAATCTTCCTCTTTTCACATAATCCATGGCAGCTTTCATTATTTTTCGCGGGTACCTGATGGATGAAAAGCGACTTGAAAAATAATCCGTCACAATCCGTTTCAATGTCTTAGAATAACAAAATAGAATATCCTAGCTACAACGGAACTCACCGTCACTTTTTCAAGAGTCGATAAGAAATATATGTGGTTACTATATCAAATTATGGGGTTTGACTTTGTGTATGATTAAAACATTAGATTCTTAATTTTAGTTCCTCACGTTAACAATTTGAAACCTTTTGTTGGTGTCGAGACAAAAGCAATTTCGGTTTCTACCTCCGGGGTCACGTCCAAATGGGAGCAAACCAACACATGTTTTGAAAATTGCAGGAGCTCAT
Organism: Gryllus bimaculatus; assembly: GCA_017312745.1. Classification (NCBI taxonomy): domain Eukaryota; kingdom Metazoa; phylum Arthropoda; class Insecta; order Orthoptera; family Gryllidae; genus Gryllus; species Gryllus bimaculatus. The sequence continues at coordinate 296,211 of BOPP01000153.1, forward strand.
TGCGTCGTTTGCCCGCACGCGTTTTTTTGCGACTTCGCCCATTTCCCTGTTCTATTGTCCTTCGGAGGGATGTTCGGCCTTGTTTTCCCGGCAGCGGAGCGCGAACGGTTGATCTCATCTTGTCACAGCCCCTCGCTCGCCTCGCTCTGGCCTCCGCTTCGACCAATCCGCTCCGGCGCCCTGCGCCTGCTAACGCCACACGCCAGGCCGCGTCTCACGGCATCTGCCCGCGCCCCACGTCTCCCCCCACCTCCGCCAACGCCCGCGCCCCGGCTCCTCGCCCTGCGCACGCTCCCCGCGCCCGCGCCCGCGCCCTCTCCGCGCACCCGCGCTTCGAGCTTCAAGCCCGGGCCCCGCCCGTCACTCGCGCCGCCGCCCACGAAGCGCATCTGCCGCCCCCGAGCGTAACTCGCGCCCGCCCGCGCCGGGTCGGGCTGCCGTGTTATCTCTCGCCACGCGCGTCGCTTCCTGGCATAAAAGGCAACTTTCAGCTGCCGATTGCCGCGCTAATGAATGAGCGCGTCCGGCCGTTGCGCCTCCGCCGTTGTCCTCGTTCGCACCCTCGCCCTGGCTCTTCGTCCGCCTTCGCCTTTCCCCTCAACCTCAACTTCTCCTTCACCATCGCCATCGGCATCTTTCTGACGTCCCTTTGCCTACCCCGCGTCTTTTTAAAAATGATTTATTCACAAATCGGTTTCAATGGAAGATATGTGGGTCATAGTTCCCCATTGTACGTTTGGAGAACTAAAAATAAACAGTCAACAATGGCGAAAAACAGTATATCATTTCACTGTCATCAAATCACATCACACTATTAACATTTATACATTTCTCTTCATCAGCAAATAAAATTGTGTTGTCATGCTGAGCGGAGATACCTAGAGTAAATGTAGCTTCAAATTCAGGGTATAAAAGAGTGGATTTTATATAAATTAATATCTTAATTATTTCTTCAGCTACACTAAACTCATATTAACCATTAATTAAATCTAGAGGCACTTCAAACAAATAAAAATTTGTAATTTTTGGCAAAAAATTATTGTTTTTGTTAATGGAAAAATGTAGTAAATAAAACATATTATCAATTTCTAATGTTAAAAATGTTTTGATTTTCGTTTTATAAAATGACACTCTCCTAAATATTATTTCGTCCCATCAGCTTACCAGAACGGGTAAGCTTTCACACTAAAGTGCATTGCACCGTGCTTGTGTTCCCACTCTATGGTGTTAGACGCGATGTTTCCTTTCGGTTCTTTGTATACCCTTCACTTTGTACCACCTACTCCAGTTTCCTTTTATGATTCATCACATCAGTAAAATTCATCGGGGTAATGCTGTGAAGGGGACGTCAGCTATACTGATATTTTCGCGGTGCAACTACGGCCAATATGCGATCTACCGCGCCAATAAATTAATAAATTAAAAATAGTCCGATGGATTGTTCGATTATATACCAGTTATGACTCTGAACTACACCTTTGGGGACGCGATTATTAGTGTCTATGGGATTCGTTGTATCCTTTTATGGCCCATACAATTGAACCGTATCTGACCGAATTGATGATCAACTAAAATTCGTTCGTAACAAGCGCCACTATGGTCGTGACTGATGTGTCTGATCCTGCGATAACCCTGGCAGAAAATTGCCCACAATTTTTGAATTGCGTCGCCGCCGTGGTATCTTTATTTCATGGGCGCCACCTCGCTACTCCTCTCGTCTCCCGCGTGAACGAGCGCCGCCGCATGCGCTTTCTAGAGGTGATCTGGAGAACTACTGGATCAGATGAAGTTCATCCGTCGCCCGCTAGATGGCCGGCGCTCCGCCTCTGCGCAGCCACTAGTCCCGCGGCGGCGGGAGATGTTCGGAAGTGGCGTGAGGCCGGATAGATGCGTATTTGATTCGTCTGAGTCGTGTGTTGGACGTGGCTGGCGACGTGAGGATTCATTTTTTTTCTGCGTTTTGCATGCCCATGGAGCTACGCTTTTTCCGGCGCGGGAAGTTGGCGCAGAAGGTATGAGAGGTAAACGACATGAAGATCGTTCTGCGAACAGATCTAATCTGCCTCAGTATCCTAGGGGTGTGACTGTTTAATTCTAGATAACGCACTTCCATAATAAACAAGTATATCTCTCGAAGTGGTGTTTGACATTCCTTCGCTTCCCCTGATCTTTTGGCTAAGATTTAAGCGACTGATGGCACGAAGACTCGGAACAAGATCTTCGTTAAAAGACAACTTCAAGTGTTTCCTTTCTTGTACTTAAACTATTGTACTCTGGATCCCCGGATACATTGATACACATGTATCATTGTTTGCAATTCTAATCATTCCTCATATCTAAAGAGAAGTCCTTGTATGTGACACCAAATGCTTTCTCATATATGGCGGTGTGAATGGTATTGGCGAGCTACCGTGGACGGTGCGAGTTCTCACCACTAGTTTACGCTTCGCAAGCTAGCGCATGCGTGTTCGCGACGGAACGTCCTTGAAATATTTTCTCTTCAGCTTAGTTTTTATTTTTATTTTTTATTTTTTCGAGGTGATTGATTGTCCGATGCGACAGTCACTCGGAACACTTAATCAGGCGCGCCGGCTTTCCTGCCCACGCCGGACGTCCTGGGAGCGACTGTGGCCGCTCCTATCCTGTGCCAGCGCACAAGGCTCCTTCGAATGTTCTTTCCAGGGTTTCTTGACCCACCATTTTGCGTTTTTAATTTCTGATCTTTGTCAGGTTTCTTGGAATGGTAATTGTTGCCACGTATATAATCGTAAGTTTAACATATGTAAAGTTTATTTGTAGTGTTCAGCACCTTATGTCTTCTGGAATGAAATTCGGTTAGTTCTCGAGATTGGAAACGTGTTTCTCTCATTTACGTGTTGAAATTCTTTCACTTTCACTACAACCCTTTCCTGCATTTTTGAGACTATTGCCATGCCTCTCTGATTTCTGCTCTCTAACGCGGTTTAGTGTGTCTGAATTATAGTTGTTAACACAGTGATGCGAGTGGTTGTGTACTGGTTTATCAATCAGGTAATTGTCTAGCTACGAAATATTGACTTTTTGCCTCAAATCCTTGTTGTTTCGTTGCTGTTTCTTCGGGTAACACTACTAATTCCCGTTCTACTTCAAATACAATGGTATGAGACGGAACTATATAATTGGTGATAAATTAAATAGAACTATTAAGGACAATACTTTGCTGAGGCCATGTTATTTACATCTCTCTTTCATAACTATTGGAAGGAAAAGTAGTGCTTAAAATCTGGTAAATGTTTGATTTCAGTCATTTCATTTTGAGTCTAAAATCCCAAACAATATATTTTCAGTATTATTGTTGTGTATTTGTGTGATACCTTCATGGAACTCAGTAAATCTTCGTGTCTTCACAAAACCTGTTTTGTGTTCTGTATAAAATGGTGGCATTTAATAACAAACTAAGAATATTTGAGGAAATACGTTGATCTCGGCTTTCGAAACATGCGTGGTTTCTTATCGTACCCGCCAGACATTCATCGAAAGCGGAAATATTTTCCTGAGGCGTACGTGTCTACTATGTATTCTGAACAGACTAAGGCAGTATCTGATTGCACATATTAAATAAAACCTATTTTAACTTTTTATAATGAATTTTAGATCTTTGAATATAATAGTGTTTGATCGTCAGTACGTATCTTGGTGTATCGGTTTTGAATTGAAGCGGAAACAGTATTTGGTTTTAATTATTTAATAGATATAGAGGAAATGTGATTTGTGGCTGCAATTACGTAAATCAGTACAGTTATCTGTATCGATATTTTATCTCCTTTCAGGATTTGTTATCTCCTGTTTTATTGGAAAATTTATTAAACCAATAATAAATTAACAGCTTATTTAGTATATGAGCCACGGATGTGGTTCTTCATAAAAGTATATTATATTCTCTAGTATTTGTATTTATTATATTTGTTTTGGTATCGTGATTTAAATGCAACAGTTGTTCATTCCACTCGATATACTTACGTGGTTTAATAAAGTGGGTAAACAAGGTTCTGCAAGTTGTGTTGCAATCTACAAATGTATAGTAATTTTTATAATATCACTATCGTATTCGAAACACAACATGCAAGTGAAAGACCAATTCCCTTAATCAATTTGTTTAATCTTTGTCCTGTAAACAGTGGAGGTTGCAGTACGTATATTACGAAATCCACGTGTTACGACACAGATTTTTTATCAAACCACACCATTATAATCATTGTTATCACGAAAACAATTGGATATTTTGACAGGAATAGTAGGAAAAACGTGAGAAGAATCTATAGAATGGATAAATAGATGCATTTTATCAGTAAATATCTCCACGATCTCATGCCAAAAAAGGACAGGTGTTATTAAAGAAATACCAACGAGCATGGGTGCGCTTTGTATTTGAAGTGTACGATGGGGGAGGAAGTAAGTGAAAACTGAATTATTTCAGATACCTCAGAGTTTTCGCCACTTGTCGTTGGATCCAGCCTGTACAAAAGAAAAATCGCGTTTCACTTAGTATTCAAAGGATATTTAAACCTCACTTCATGACATTGTGCATAGATATTTAAGGTTATGTAACACCTCACGTACAACTTTGTTGAGAATCAGAAAATGCCGTGTTAAGCAATAAGTATTAAACCATAATGTGTAAACGGCCGTTTATGGGCAGATTATCATGGTTCTGGGGAAACATCAATTGATAAAAGTTTTAATTTATAACTGGAATCATCGTTTAGTGAATTGATTAAATTTTCGTATTATTTAAATCTTGTTTATGATTAAATATTATCTTTCCTTGATACACATATTATTTTTGTTATACAACTCTTATTATTGCATTTTTTATAATTCTGTCAGTGGCACAAAAGGTCTGGTTTTCTTTGAATGTCAGTGCACAAAAGAGGGAAGATAATTTTTTACGTAATTGTACGAGGGGGTAACAATACTAATTTTTGTGTATTTGTTGCACGACTTCATGTTCATGAAAAGATGTGAAAACACAAGAAATAATTTCCTGAAGATAATCCACCACTTCACGAATATTAAGATAATATATTTTGATTAATTGTTCTGTCTGCACATTCAACTACTCACCCCATTTATTTTCCCCCTTCCAATGCAGCGTACTGCAATCAAAACAGAATTTGAATTTCTTGACTACATAGTGAAGGAGAAGTTTCTAGAAGACTAAGAGAATGAGGGAGAGAAATTATGTTGAGTGTTCACGGCAGAAGACTAATTGTTACCCGTGGATTCGTGTGTTGAGTCTCCAGACGTGTGTGTGTTTCACGAAGGGATTGTTGTGTGCGCAGGCCCCGGGCGTGGAGATGACGTGGGTGATCGCCGACCACGTGGCGGCGGCCGGCAGCCAGGAGCTGAGCGTGCACAAGGGCCAGCAGGTGGAGGTGGTGGAAGTGGCGGCGTCGGCGCCCGACTGGTGCCTGGTGCGCGTGCCCACCAGCGGCTCGGTGGACTCGCCGCCCGAGGGGCTGGTGCCGCTGGCGGTGCTCAAGCAGCCTCCCCCGGGCCTCAAGACGTCTCCGTCGCGCCGCCCCGCCGCCGCCGCCGCCGCGGCGTCCGCCTCCGTGGACCACGACCTCGGTGAGTACCAGGTCCCGGCCACCGGGGCGACCAGGGCAGCCCGTGGCAGCAGGTGGGGGACGCAGCAGGACACTTTGGATTCTGTGCTTCCGGAATTGTTGGGTTTAAATTTGAACATGTAGCTCTTCATCACAATTGCCAAATGTAGCTTGGAAATCTACAAGTGCAATTCGAAGATTTTGTAAATTATTTCTTCCAAAAGTATTATATTGAGTTCAATTAGTATTGTCATTATTAGTTTATATTATTATCATCTACAATGACGGAGTTCGTTAGGACATCGCCTAAGGTACTATTTTTTTATAAAAAATTTTGCAAGATAAAGTTGTTGAACAATAAAGTAGTTTGTTACATTAAACGATGCTTTTCAATATTTTAAGTTTATTTAACCATTCCGCCAAACCACTTAAATCTTTGGTGAGTTTTCATCTTTCGTCTAAGTGTATAATCAGTCACATAGAATATTAGAATCAAACGCAATTCACTGATTCCTAAGCAGGTGAAAGAAATAAAATAACCCCTCAAATGTCGATAAAATTTAAATATCGAATACATTTTATCTGCTTATCGGAGCCAAAATGTGTTACGACGAGTATTAATACGTTTTACTCGTATTTAAACGAACGTATATCATTCTCATATGGTTACTTGATTTAACCATGTTCTTTTTAAATCATTTGATGGAATTTGGGACGAACACGTAATATTCCTTGTGAAGCGTAATGTGAGTATGTTTGTAAGTTTAAAACATCTACAAACTCAAAATTATCATAAGAAATATCCAAGTAATGTCAGAAGAAATTTGTTTCACTATTCTATGGATGAAATTTGCTAAAAAACAAAGCATTTCCTTTTTATTTAATTTTTTATGAATTTCCCCGATGTTTTGGTAGTATGTTCATATCTGTAAGGATTTTTTTAGTTTTTTCTTCTCAAGCAGTAACTTTTATAAAATGTATTTTGTTACTGAAAAGTATAATGGAACATATCTTGTTCAGTGAGATTTTACGATTATATGCTTTAATTGTTACCAAAGTATTTTCTTTCTGCGAATGACCCTTCATGCATTGGCTTTTCTCATGTTTGATTAATTCACGTTTCTTTTGTGTGATTTTGCCATGGTGATGCTTACATGGTCTTAAGAGCGAATTTGGCTAATGTAATTCTATCCTTTTCTCTGGGGGGTTTGAATTTTGCAATTTATTATACATAACATAATTGATAATATGTAACACTGAATATACAGGAATGAAACTCATATCAATTTACACTTCATTACGTACTTCCCTAGAGAAAATTTACGGGGAATTACGAACTGCCACTGGCTGCTTTTTGTTGCTGTTGTAAGTTTATAATAAATGTCAGCTGTATATTATTGTTCTTTGCTGTGTGTAATTTTTTTTTAGTCGTGGCTCCTGTTGGCGCAGATTTTGGTGTAGCCATTGAAGCTAAAGGTGGTTGTCGATCCGACATTAGTGTTCTTCATTAAACAGTCTTTATATTCTCAATCGGAAGCATTCTTGAACACTCTCGAAGAATGTGTGTTTGTGAAACGTTCTTAAGGATTTTCATATGACCTTACTGCATTATTCTTGAATGACTCACGATCGTGCTAGTACTAAATGATGATATTTGAAAGTATTTCGCGTTAGTGAAAAGCCAGGAGTACGACCTCTCTTATTCCGACCGAACAGATACTCATGAATCTGTTTTTATATTCGTAGATTCTTCGGAGGAGGAAATTCAAGATATGTTACTGAAATTAAGTTTTTGCCTCATCTTAAAATTTGGTAGAAAGACTGGAGAGAAAAACAGAGAAAGTAAATACATCAATATTTTTATTAAAAATCATTTTCCATTAGTGATTCAATCGAGTCGTGAATCGGTAGATTACATAAGTTTACTTGTTCATTACTGTTTATTTATTGTCCATAAACAAAACATAGCATACTTCTACTGGCCTTAATGCGGACTTTTTGAATTCGTGATACCCGTGATCACGACTACATATAACACTCATTTTTGAGTTCGATTTATGAAACTTATGAAGTAAGTATATAATAAATAAATGGTTAAAAATAAGATATTAAATTATTATATTAATAAATTCGAATTAATAATTCTAACGGGAACTATGTAAAATCGGAACTCAACAACTCGAACTTAGTTGATTATAAATTGTACACGGCTGTTTTAAATAACTCTTGCTGTAAGTAGATATGCCTTCCGTTTTGTTGACGTGGCGCCTTATTGATTTCTTACGATTACGAAGCACCTTTTTACTGTTCATGCACAACAAATATAAACATGTTTTGAATTGTCATTGGTTTTGCAGTGAACTAGTGAACTATAATATTTCCGTCCACTGTATGTACCACGGACGTACTTGATGCTTTTGCCCCTCGGGCAACTTACAGCCCCTCGAGCAAGAGGCACTAGAGTTTCGATGCCACTCTGTAGGCAAAAACATTGTTAACACCCTAGGTTCATAAATATCTAGTGTTAACATTCTAATGTAAGGAAATAGTATTCAAAATAATTATTTTTGAACTGAACACCTACATGCCAGAAAGTGCAAGAAACGCTGATTTGTCTTCCACAATATAGATGGGATATTCCATATTATTTACACCCTATGCTGAAGATGTACTAATTATGTTTGGATACATGTTATTGACGGGTTATTCATCTTTGCAATTTTCGGTGACATATTATTCTCTCTATTTCTGGGTACAGAAACAGCAAAGCTGCTGTTTTTTCAGGTAACTTTGAAGCGAATTTTGTATAGCCCGTTTGTGAATCATACTTCCCAATTGAAGTGCCATACTTAATCGAGTCCCTGGCCTTTGACTCGCGAGGTGTTGACGCGGTGTCAAGTGCAACGAAGGCGAAACGCCTGGGCGGCGGGGCGGCGCGATGAGGAGGGGGGATAGGACGAGGAAGGGCCACGCAGGAGGGGAAAGCTGATGGACCCCACTTGGCAAACAGCAGCCCCGACATGCGTAAGCCCTTTGAGTGGCCGCTTGGGATGAGGGAAGGGACACCGCTGCTGCCGCCGGCTTTGCCTCACCTTCCGCGCGCAGGGAAGCTGCCCCGCCCCTTTCCCTCTCTGGCACTGCGCCGTCCCGCCCTGTGCCGCGCACTGTATTGGACCTCGTCAGACACACTCCCGCGACGATCGGTGTTACTCCGTATGAGCGTTTCTCTTTTAATACATAAAAAATGCATCAATACTTAAAAAAGAAATAAAAAACCAATTTTGGCACAGATAATGATTTATTTATATGAAATTGAACAGTACAATGTATTTTACGTCCACTAATTAATAGGTCGTTTTCAATTCAAACAAACAAGAGTTTTGAGAGTTGATATTTAGGAGAGTTTTTTTTCTGTAATAAGATCTAGGAAAATTTGCAGTTAATGGCCATTCAAATTGTCTTACATTATTTAATATACATTTGTAAATAAATAAATATATAATGTAATACCTTGATACAAGATTTCAGTTACAAATTTTTTCCACGTTTAAAAAAAATTCAAGATTCTTGAGGAATGAGGTGGTTGGTTCGTTCTTTTTACACTTCTCGTAATCGTTTTGAAATTTTCCAATTCAAGTATTTCAAAATGAGTTCATATTGGATACAATTTTATGGTTGGTATTTTATCGTTTGAATGCAGCTTCAAAGTGTGCGATAAGTTTACAGTTTCAGATTTCTATATAATATATATATATAATATATATATATATATATAATATATATATATATATATATATATATATATATATATATATCAGCTAAATAAGCAGATAAGCTAACTTATGGCTAAAACTGAGACGTGTATAACTGGATTTCTAACAGGGATTTGAGATGATTAGTATCTAATACGTTGCGTTGATATTTATTCCCTTACGAAGATTAATTCAAATATTCACAGGATGCTACGAGTTAAAACTTTCTTCACAGAGAATCAATTTTATGATTAGCTGAAAATTATAGTTGTTGTTTACATGTAAATGTCCGTGTGTGTGGTACTTTTCAAATTTAATATTCTGAGTGTTGTATTGCTGTCTATCTATTATTTATTAATTTCCCCCAATGGACAGAATTTTCAAAACGATGATTAGCAATTGCTTTAATTCCGATTATTCGTTTTGCCAGCAGTAATTGTAGTCATGATTTAGAGAATAATAAACTACTGTAAATGGAGAGGAATTAATCTCCTCGAAAGCATTTCATCCGAGCTGAGCGCGTGAAAAAGTGACGGTGAAACACGTCTCAGGCCACGTGTACCTTCCCGAGTCCTCTCGCCCTGTTCTCGTATCGCTGCGTCGCGTCGTCAATAGAAAGCGCCCGCCGAGATTCAGCGCCTGCAGGATAGGCAACCCGCGTGCTGCTGCTGCCTAGCGGGCGGCGGTGGAACTCGCTGCAGGAGTCAGATCGAGGTTCGTATCCCTGCCGCCAGTGCTCGCTGGGTAGCTTTTTCATGAAAGTACTACGCTTCCCTACGACCATGCGGTTGCGGGCGAACTCCTCTTTGGAGAGGGGCGGAACTTCTTTGTTTTATGGATTTGAAGCGACCATCCACGACTTATTTTCGAACAGTGTTTTTTTGTAAGATGTAAATAGCCTCTTTTTTGAATCATCAACGAACACTAGGCACCCCTCAAAAAATATGTATTGTGGCCAAAGTTCAATTAACTTTTTATTTCGCCCTACAGTCTTAGTAGTTGCATTTCAGGAGATATTCGTTTACTTAATTCATTAAATAAAGGTTTAGGAAAAGCACACATATCTATTTCAATTACAGTAACCATACTACAATTTTGAAAGAATATTAAATGGTTGTTCGAAAGAATTTGAAAACGTGTAAATTGAATGGTGAATATGAGTCCCATAGATTTTGGAGAAAAACACTTCGATATTAAATGTAATACAACTTTGTGTGGGCATTAAATGTTTGTCGTCACGCGATTCAAACAGCACCTTGGAACTTGTTTATCACGGAAGAGATAAATAAATTGACACTGACATAATATTCTAGCAATCCCATTAACACGTCGCGAAACTTTTTTTTCTACCTTAGCTGCTGGTTGTCGTTTCTCTACCTATAATAAATAGTTTGTTTTGAAAAATAGACAGGACTTCGTCGTTTGCGTCGTAATGATGTGAGTTAGGCTCCCGTGCTTTACGAAGAGCCCTGGGTGGGTCTTGTCTCTTTTCATGAGAGCTCGTAATTCGGAAATGTGGGCAATCGATATTCGCAGAATAACGCTCTTGTGACGGCCCCTCTTGGTAGGGCGGCCCGTAGCACTCCCCACATGTTTACTGGGCGCGCCCTGTTCACTTGGAAGGGCGCGCCGCTCCGCGTTCAACTGCCACGGGTAAGGTGCCCCGTGAAATACTGGAGCTAGGCTTATTGCTGTCCTTGATAGGTTCTAAAAAAAATGAGCGCTCAATTCGGTAGAACCAACACCAACATCCCGTGAGGTAGTAGTGTTCTCAAATGATTTTCTCTACCCGAACAATGCTATTGTCTAGATCCTCTTGAGACCGACCCTTAGATTTATAAGCTGAACGACTTGAGAAAATTTCAGACCTCTAATGCTGTTGGTAAACCCAACTTCAGTAGCGTAGAAATGCCTCAAGTATTTCTCTAAACCGAGCGGATCTAGGTTTGACAGAGAGATTGTGATTTTTCATCCGCCTCTAATTAGTTTTATACAACGAAGTAATTATCTGGATGACAATTCTGCTAAAAAGAAATTGAACGCCCGTCGTACCAACTGAGGTACCGTGTGGTTTCAATGTTTGTAACGGCCCTTCTATTATCCGTATAGTGGAGTTTCGAGAAATGGTGATAGGGGATTTTCGACGATAGTCGAAAAGCTGGATCGAGCGTAGCGTTTGTCTGAATGATACGTATACAGCCGGCTACCGTAATTGGCCGTTTGGTGGTTTCCTACGATCTGTGTTGCCGGAACAAATCCTTCTCGTGCCTCGTGCCGCGCGCGATGCCCCCACTCGCGTCCACTTTGCACTCCGAACCGCGAAGTCAGGAAGTCGACCGATCACCCATCTCGAGCACCCCCTCCGCTCTAATCATCAGTGGACTCTAGGAATATATGTGCACGCGAATGGCTTGCCGGGAATCAAATAAATCGTATAATTCGTAATAAAATTAATTAATAGATGCAGTCGTGTGTAGATATATAATTTTTGGGGTAATACTCATATCACATAAAAATTATGTGATATACATATATTTTAACTTTTTTTTGTTGTTTCGCATGGCTAAGAAAATGCTCTTTGGAAGATGCCATATGATTATCATTGGAAAGATCTCTTCTTCACCTTGTCTGAATTGGACATTAGTTCAAATTTGCGTGCACCTGTGCAGTCGCACAAGGTTTTACGAGCGGTCTTTGGTACACATTTCTGAACAATAGCGGCCTACGACTTTCATCTCGGACACTTCCGCACTCCGAAGACTTCTGCCGCGAAGTGCTGTTGCGTTACGCGGCCGCAAGGAAGAAATACCTCCCACCGCCTGCGGCCTTGAGACACGCGCAGCTATATTTACGAGTAATTTATTCATTCAATTTCTCAGCGGATGTAAAATTAAGCCTCCGCGCCCCGTGTGGGTTGGTGGGCAAAGGAGGAGAAACGGAGTTGGGAGAGGGGGTGGGGCGCGTCTGTGTCTGGTCCGCGAGCGCAGCCGGACCCTCTGGCCCGCTCTGCCCGCCAGCAGACTGCACCGGGACGTACTTCGTGGAGAGTTTCCTGCCGCGGATGAGTTTCAAAGTCCACACTCGGCTGTCTGGCCGTCTGCTCGTACGCGGCGCGGCCCCGGCGGCCCCGCCAGGCCTCGCTAAGTCGGCCGCTCCGCTGAAGCAGCCCGAAGAACCGGCAAGTTCGTCTTCAGGTACGAATTGTTGCGCGTTTGGATTTCTAGTGTGCGCGTGATCGTGTTTAACAATTTATGTCTGGTGTTGCATATCTGAGGGTATTTTGAGTTTCAGTTGATTTTTGCTTGTTATTTTTTGAGCGGAGATGCAGAACACGTTATTGTAAACGTTATGTATTGTTCTTTCCCAACTTTTTCTGAATTTCTTATGGCGTTGTATGTATGATTCAGCGTGTAATACGAAATACTTCGTTGTATATTGCACTTCATTTTATTAAATTATCCGATGCGATACGATTGTGTCCATTATAAAACGAATATATTTTGTAAATTTCTCCATATCTCAAGCAATATTCTGCGTATTGTTGCTTAACTGTCGTGCGATAATGATGCAAGTGTCAGAAACGAGCGCTTTTTACAATTCCGCATGAAATTTGCTGTCATTCTTTATTGTAAATTCACTATTGGTGCTTTACTGCTTTTAAGAACTTAAATTGTATTTGTTTATAAGAATATAAATGGAATAGGCGCGAGCTATGTTGCAATCTGAGATAAATTCATATGAGCTATTATCTTATCATTAAAATCAATGTTCTCGTTTGTTCGTTCTCGTAATGTTTTAAGTTGTGACAGTAAAGAGACCTTGCTGTAAATCCGTTGAGCTTCACTGTGGTTTACGGACACGGACGGGGCGGGCGTGCCCACGCGTGAACGTGCCCCTCTTGCGTCGCCAGGCTCCACCCCTTCCGCTCCTCTGCGCAGCCCACAACTCGCTCGTGCCCCGCCCACGGCCCTGCTTCCCACCCTGCGTTGCGAACAATCACCCACGGCGTCAGAGCTGCCGGAAGTACGTCGAGCATTGCTGAATTACGACACGGGCACTAAGGCGGTAGTGTCAAGGTTGGCTACTGGCGACAGTCGCCCACCTCGCAGCGAGAAGCCACGAGCTTATCAGCTCAACTAGTGTCGGTGAAGTGTTCATCGCTGTTTCTCTGAACCTGTGGCGCTGTCGCTACCTGCAGCAACGTTTTCGTAAGAGGATATGCAATTTTTTAGTACCGTGAATAAAGATGGTTACTCTAAAATAAAAAAGTTAAAATGTTGTTTATTATTACAACAAACTTAATTTAATTTATTTTTCTCATTCTTTCCTAATCGTATCTCTGTGTGTAAGGCTAGAGCCACTCTCACGGCTACTCTTTTGTGGCGACGTGGCCAATCAACTGCGTGGAAGAGAGATTTTATTGTGTACCACCCGATCCTCTGGGTCTCTGTAGAGTCACTTCCTTGACAACACAGCTCTAGGAGCTGCCCAGGCTGCCCGATAGGGCAGATCAAAAATGACTTGGGTGAGTTCTGGAAAAGCTAGGTTCGTTCAGTGGCTGACATGATTGTTCTCGAATCTGATGTGCGTTTTCTCAACCGTTATCGCAGTCTTCCAGGCAAAGAATATTTTTGTGTTTTCGTGTCACCGATTACCGGATAATGTACACGATAGAGAAATATTTGTTGACTAAAATATTGATGCTAATTCCGCTGGTCTGGTCTGCAGGTTTTCCAGTACCATCTCTTTCAGCTTTTTCTCGGGAACACATAGCCATCTCTCCTTGAATCGGAAAGAGAAATGTCGATTTCTGTACGACGCGCAGGCCGCTCGCTGAAAGGAAAGGGAGGGGAGTGGGGTGAGAGCAGAAGGAGGCCCTTGCGACCCCCAAGACATTTTCCAGACAACTATGGCCGTATTCCAGCTCGTTGGTCATGTTTGGTTAGTGAGAAGAGGGAACAAGTAATTGAGTCATGTGGGAATGTCAGTGAATATTTATTGTGTGAATCGCAAATTCCGAATTCATTGTGGGAAGTACAAACTCCGAAAAATACAACAAGCGTGCGACCTAGAAATGGTTTCATGCAACACGTTATTTCTACATGACAAACAGTTATTTTAAAATAACAACTAAAAAATCTCGCACTTCTGAGCAAATTATTACCACCCACCAACCCTGGAATTGAGGAAAGAAGAAGTAAAAGAAGAATACGGAGCTACAAATAAAAAAAAATCTCACTCGAGATTGTACTGGGTTCTTTTCAAAGAGATTTTCCGCGTTGCGCCGAGTTTCCAGAGTAGAGGCGGAGATGACTAATTTTAGTTAACTAGCAGCGCTGTATGGACCGAGCGCACGCCCCAGGGCTTCGTTTCCGTGAAAGAACAAGAGCTTGATTTTCATTACAGCGTGGATCTTCCGCAGCCACGCGCCGGTAACGGCGCAATTGAATTTCTGGGAAATAATGGAAGGAATCTATGTCCCCTTCTTTATTTCTATATAATTTTCGATATCTAATATTACATGCAAATTTGATACCATCTGTGAATACCGAGGTGAAAATTGGATTAAGTATAGCTTGCACTCATAATTTATTTTTTGCGCTTAATACGTTTTCTCACTTCTCGTTCGCATAGACACAGAACTCGCATCGAGCAGAATAGTATTTTTTGATCTTTAAGACAATTTTTAACGAATTATTTCATTTTGTAATTTCTTGGTTCAGAAGGAGCTCCAAAGCGTAATACTAGATAAGTGTTCTGTCCAGTATTTCAGCGAACAATTATCTGATATAATTATTTTTCATACACTATTTGTATTTAAAATGAATATTATTTTTGTTTCTTATTGATGTTGCTAATAGTTCAAAATATCAAATATGAGTAAATGTTTTCTGCGAAGATCACAGAACGAAAAGTGGGGTGGTGTCAGCCCTTCCTTACGTATTTGTTTATGACGTTCTTTCAAGACGCATTCAAAATAATTTGTTTCAGAACAAAAGGTTTTAGTGTTAGTGCCATCTAGCAGGAAGGAAACGTATATGAAAAGCATAATGGACAATGCTTGTTTCAAATTGGTAGCAATTTACTTCAATAAATTTGTTTATAACCTATCATTCGGACTTGTGAGTACTGTTAAACTTTAGACGTTATTTTTGATCCCTGGTTCCAAGATGTAAAAAAGAAATAACGCAAAAGAAATTGTTAATATATTTAGAGATGTGTGAATGGGTCAGGAAGGAAGTTGCATGCTGCGTTCTGGCCAGCTGGTCCACCCCGCACCCGACGCTCCGCTTCCTCTTCTCGCCGCCACTGCCCGCGCACTCCTCGCCGCTCCGCCTCTGGCCCGGGCTTCTCGCCGGCCTCCCTCCGGACCGCTCAGCCGGCTGCAGCACTTCGCCTTGGTGTGCGCCGCGCCGTCTCCGCGTCACGCCTCAACCGGCGCGTGTCTCTCCAGCGCTGAGCCATGCCCGGCGCCGATCGGAAGGGGGCGACAACCAGCGCGCGAGCGCGGGCGCGGGGCTGGGGACGTCGGGGGAGAGTGGTGGCGGGAGCGGGTGTGTGTCAACGGCGGAAGGCCTTGTCCCCCCTTCCTCTTGCCGCGCGTCGCGTCCCGCGCGACGATCCGCGACGATGGCGGCTAAAGCAGCTCTAAAATAGGAGCGCTGTGGCGAGCACTGGCGACGCGGCCGACCGCGGCAACGCGCCCGCCGCGCCGCCGCGCCGCCGCCGCGCTGCCGCCGCGCCGCCGCCGGCCGCGCCGCCGTTCCCTGCCCGGCGGCGCGCTTTTCCCCCCCCCCCATTTTCCGCGTGGTCCGTAATCGTTAGTTGCTCGCCTTGACGCGGTGGGGAGCCACGACTAGTTCCGCGTAGATCCGTTTGCAAAGGCTTGGATCAAGTGCGTTGTAATACATTGTTTATTGTTCGTGTTTTTCCTGCTTCTTTGAATTTCCTTGTGCATTGCAACAACTTCCCAGCATTTTGTCGATGTTTAAGAAATATCACATCGCACTATCCCATATTCCTAATAAACGTAAGTTAAAGCCCCATAGTATATTTAGCAAAAGAGGCTTTTATTTTACGGATTATTTTTACGGATCCATCTATTTCTCTGTGCATTTCCAACGACTCACTTACTATTCGGTATGACTCCAAATTCAAGATATTCATAATAAAGATTCAGAATTTTGAACAGCCGTTTCAAGGAATATTTAGAGGTTTACGCCACTAGCTTTGCGAATGATGAGATGATGACATCTATGGAATACTGCCGGTTTGTCCTTGCCTTCCACGGTTCTATCACAAGATGAGCAAGCATTCGTTCCTTTCCTGGTATTCAAATCCATAAACCGCTCTTTCCAACGCCGCGTCTCACGATCGCGACGTAGGTCGACCAAACGAAGCATACCATTCTGGCACGTGATGAAAGCCGCCGCCTCGTCGCGTCACCTGGCCCGTGCGCTAGTTCGGTGTAAGGAAGACTCCGCGCCCCGTGTGCACAAAAAAAAATTCCTTTGCGGCTCCGATGTCGCCGCGCCTGTCTGCGTCCGCGTCGGCGTCGCAACCTCACCGTTGACGCGCCGTCGGCCCCCGTTCCGCGCCTTCCCTCGCCTGGCCATTGCGCTTTCCGATGGGTTCCATATCCTTTTGGCAGGCTTCGACATTCCGCGCTTTGGGGTTCGCTCGCGGTGCGTGGACGACGGTGTTTGCAGGCCGCAAAGGCTGGCGCTAAAGCGGGAAAGGTCTTCAACCCAACAACGTCGTACTGCCGTTTTCTCTCGGGGATCGCGACTCGTTTTTAGAATAATTTTGTTCGGGTGACCGTGGATTTGTTCATCCAAATTCCAAGTAAGGTCGCCTTTCTCGAAGTCAACGCTATATACCTGTTGGATCATCTGAGATCAGCGTATGTAAATAAAAAAGTGAGACGATTAAGGAGGTAAAATCTGAAATTGAACGTTGGATGCAATTTAAACGGAACTAAGAAAATGACTCATTGTTGTAGAAATTAAAGTATTGTGGTTATCAAATTCCATCCAACAACTCTTTATAACGAATAAACTATTTAAATATTAATTTTCAAATTTATTTTCAAAGAACACACAACTTTTTATTTATACTGTTATTAGAACAAATGAAACTTTTTACGAGTTTCCGTACCAGGAACCTGAAAATATGTGATAAGGATACACAGTTTATATTAAAGTAATGGGTTAGTAACTAATGACTAATTTTCGATTAGCAATCCAGAAATGAAGCTTCTCCTTTGAAAAATATTTGTAATGCATTGTGACTCAGAGAGTTTCTGAAGTCGTGGGCGTTTTTGCTTGGTTTTAAATATTTGGTGAAGTTTAGCCAGAATATGGTCATTTCCTGTTCTTGGCCAGGATCTGGTAGTTCTAAATGCGGTGCTCATAAATAAGAAGAACCCTTGTGCGGTTGGAAGGCTTCATCCGGTCCGCTGAAGGGGATCCGGTCTCGGGGCGGTGGGCTCCGCCTCTCCCACATGAGCGCCGCCGCTGCCACCACCCCACCCAGCGCCCAACACTGCGCCGCCAGCCAGCGCTCCCTGCCACACCACCAACACCACCAACACACCACCACCACCATCTGCGCGCCGCCGGCCGGCGCCACGCACTAGCCACTCGCTAGCCCCGCCGCCGCCCCTATCGTACGGAAACCGCTTTCCTGGGTGCGTCCTCCCGACGATCGCGGCCGACCCAGGAGCCATGATGCGAAAGTTGTTTTCGGATAGGGGAGTGAGTAGGACCGTGGTGACTGGGTCGGGGATCCGGGAGAAAAGGTAGATTCTGATTATTAAATATTGCAACTTAATTACATACGTTGAAAGTTGTTGTGTCAATCGCATTTCATTCCAAGTATTTCTGGAAAGGCATGGCGCTTCCAGTGGCCCAACCACAATATTTTTGTAGAGGGTCTGTGGTAGTGTCCGCCTGACATGATGTTTGTTATATTGTAAGAATTTCCGTCTCATTAATGCTGAATTTAAAATTGAGTTTATTTGCTGATTTGTACAGTTTATTATGACGTAATTCATTGAAATATTAAATGCCTTTCATTATTGGGTAAATTAATATAATAATATGTTGTCAATTGTGTGTCATCAGCTTCTGAGAGGTCGCGGCTAAAGCCCACGAGTCTGGCCCCCCTTTTGGTGCGTCACTTCCATATTCAACGTTGCATTGTTCACCTTCAGCTGAATAAATTTGGATATTAATTCTTAACGCCACAAGTGTGTTAACAAGTTCTTCAGGTCCCCAAAACGAAACTACGGTGAGCCATCTTTTATTTGGTCAGTGATGTTCCTTCGTCCTGCCCGAACGTGTTTTTCGGGAGAATTGGCTTGCAGTATTGAATGAATAAGTCCGCAAGGCAAATATCTTTGCTTTGAAAGTTGATCTCGTTTACTCACCCAGATTCTAGAGTATGGCCAATAATTAGAAGTATACTTGATTTTTTGTCGTAATTATTTCTATCATTTGTAACTCTTTGGATGCACTTTCAAAGTAACATTTTCTATTGGAAATAATTTTAATTTTTAATCAAGCGTATTGTACCTCGAATGAATGTAGAGTTGACCTCGAAGTATATTTCCAACGTAAGTATATGCCTGCATAATATTTCATTTATGCTCCTGAAACGGGCATTTCCTTTCATCATTTTACGAAGTGCATTCGGCAGAGCGAGATCGTCCAGTCACTTACCAGAGTCTGTAAAAAAGCAATGAAACTCGTGATAGTACAGGGATTCATGGCAATCCTGCGTCCTTGTGAGGCACACGTTAAATGAAATACGTACGTCCTCACAGTCTAATACGGAACCCCGCCTGTGCTTTGGACGGTGTCCCTCGTGCGCTTGTGACACTTTCCTCTGTGCTCAGGCGGATGCTACATTTCTGTGAACGGTCTCGTGTCGTGTCGTGTGCATCGCGGTTTCCCGTTGCCTCGCTGCGGCCTGCCCTCCTTTGACGTAAAGCACCTCGGACACGGGTCTTGCAAGCCAGTTGGCTTTTGAAGTCCTCACGATCTCCTCTACGATGTACTGCACTCCTGTTTGAAAGCAATCCGCGGTCAACTTAGAATGGCCGAGTCGAATACGTCAGCTAATATTGAATCTTGCTTGTATCCTGCGATGACGTAAGCTATAACCTGCGTTTCATTGTGTGTATGAACATTCCAGCTCGATCGTAGAATTGCGTTTTGGTTAATTTAATCTAGTGTCCGTGGGGAATTGTCAGGCCTCCAAGTGTTATCTTTATAGGTAACTAGACCCTATGCCTGTGAAACGATTGATACATATTATAACCAGAAGATAGTTTCTTATTCTCGAAAAATTCGATAAAATATTGGTTTGGTACGACTCGTCAAGTCTGAGGACATGAAGTCGATATGCCTTCATTTTCGAATTCTCCTGATCGTACCATGAGGTTTGACAAGAATGCAATAGATTCCCCAGATACAATATTTAATATCTATTCTACTGACAATCTATTGAAACTTATTTCAAAACTCTTATCTGTGTACACTGGCCTAAGCAAGATGAAGGTGCGAAATGTGGTTAGCTATGACTGAAAAGGTACGAATGCTATTATTGAAGACCTTGCTCAATTCAGATTTTCTTATCTTGAAGCCATCTCTGTGGAAAAAAATGCTCAGTATGAAATCGATTTGGCCCTGGAGGTGCTTTTAGTTTTTTCTTCTCCGAAGACCCTCGCAATTGTCGCTTTTCGGAGCAGTTAAGAGAATGCAACACACGTGGAAAGTAGGCGGGGGCCCTGCCAGAGATAGCGTAGGTGGTCAGCTGGCTAGCAGGAGATGACGTCCAACCACGGGGCGCGTGATGCGCAGGATCACCGAGATAAAGACGTGGCGGGAGGCGAGAAGCAAGCGGAGCTAGCGCGGGAGAAAGGAAGGCGAAGAGCAGGTAACGAGAAGCGATAAAAGATGCGAACGGGGAAGGTACGCGAAACGCGAGAGGGCCAGATTGCAGTTGCGAATATGGCAACCGAGCGAAAAGGAGGACGGGCGGGAGAGACGGGCGTTGGTAGGTGGCGGAGGACACAGAACGGGCGAGTGATTCTGCTTTACTTCCTTTTGAA
This sequence comes from Gryllus bimaculatus, assembly GCA_017312745.1. Taxonomy (NCBI): domain Eukaryota; kingdom Metazoa; phylum Arthropoda; class Insecta; order Orthoptera; family Gryllidae; genus Gryllus; species Gryllus bimaculatus. The sequence goes on from BOPP01000153.1 coordinate 316,667, forward strand.
GGTATATTTGATTGCCTTGAAGTCTATATGTTCTCCTAATTAAGGTCATGTTACTTCTGACCCGGAGAGGTCCTAGGGTTTAAAGGTTTCGGCGATAGGCGATTGTCGATACTTGACTGATCGAATTCAGCCCCGTGCTCTCAGTACAATTGAGGCGGCCTTTGTTCCTACTTCGTATTCCGTGGTTTCCGTTGTTTCCGTTGTTCTCCTATCAAGATGAGGGAATTGTCGGAAGCCGATCCTAAAAACTGGCACGGACGGGCGCTTTTCCTTCTTTATTTGTTCCTGTGCCACATCCCTTACGCACGCACTCCTCAAGGCACTACACTACCACACACTCGAGTGATAGTCGGTAAGTAAGGGTGGTGCTTGGTCCTCGCTGGAGGGGGCATCCAATCCGTAATCTACGGAAGGTCGGCGACCCATTCTAGCCGGAGTAGGAATCCCTTCGTCTCTAAGTCAGGCATTAAACATTGGATACACTAGGGACCGGACAATCGCATTCTGACGTAGACGGAAACATGATATTAGGCCAACGTTGAAACCGTGAGTATGAGCATCAAACCCAGCACGCTGGGAACCTGTCTGAAGGCGTAAGGCGAGCGAGAAGGGGGATGGATGCTCTGCGGGAGAAGGAGGAGCGGCGGCGGCGGGGAGTGGAACGACGGCGACGTCCCGGTTGCTCTGGCGGCCAGGCCGCGCGCGCGCGGTTCCGGCGGCGCCACTTTGCCAGCTATGTTGGGCAGGCGAGGCCGAAACGTGAAAGGTGGGCGGGTTCGCTGGGATACGCTGGCTCCGCCGCGCTCGCCGCGCCGCCCCCGTCCGCCCCTGTCCCGGCCGCGGTGGCGCTCGAAGGCTCCCGTCCGCCCGCATGTGCGCGCCTTGCTGGGAATGATCGTCTTCAATTTATAGCCGAATAGATCACGATTTTTTGTAATTTTGTAATTTTTTTACCTTTTTTAGGAAATTTCTTTCTTAGTTTACTGGCAAGGTTTATTATTCGCATCGAAATATTCTAAATTTGGATTTTTTTTTTTAATTTAATTAATTTTTATTCATTTTTGTTCGTCTGCTTCATTTTTCATCTGTTTTCATTTAAGTAATATTTCACTTCTGTGGCGGGCTCTTTTATGTTCTTTGGCGCACGTAATTGTAAATGGGTTTGGTGAGTCTAGTATTCTAACTTCATGAATATCATTGGGCAAACTTGTAAATTTGAAATTAGTCTGATTGCTGACATTAATTTCTGAGGATTGAGGAAGAATAATTAATGTTGCATCTATTTATGGTGTATGTGTGTCAACAGAAGTAAAAGACCAATCTTATGTGGACTGGCGTTGTCCGTTTCTTCATCTGAGCTGTATTTGATGTGAGATTTAGGTAAGCAATGATTTGAATGGCATATTCGGTTCGTATGCATTGTATGGTCGATCGTCTAAAATGTTAAGGAATCGCGACTAATAAAGTTCCGAATTGCTTTCCTTATTTTTCTGATTGTCATTTCAATGTCTCCGTGTGTATTGCAACAAAAAAATCATGCACCCATTTTACGGACAGAATAATGATAGTGATACTGATGACATTTATGTATGTCGATACTAAGAAATTTGCATATCAGACTCTCATTACGCTTTAACGCAGTATTTCCCCACACGTCGATATGATTTTCATAGGGATGCGCACCGATTAGCGTTGATTCTATTCCGTGAAGAGGAATGTGAATTCTTAAAAGCGACACATGCAAGTCACCGAAAAACCTTTGTGCAGATTCTTGGTTACTATTCCTCGCATAGTTTAACTGGTGTGTGTGTCTGATGTCCGGATATTATTTTATAATTCATAAAATGATAAAGTTAAAAAAAATACAAAAGCGCTGAAAAGCATTTTTCTAGGTCGCAGTAAAGACGAGAGACTGACGGATTTGGTCACAACTCTTTGGAACCAACCTTTCTACCTTGTGGAGGAGGACTTGCGACCTGAAACTATTATTTGACTCGTCCGTTTTTTCAGCTGGCTGTCACTTTTTGCGTGGTCATTGTCAGGTAGCTTAGATGTCTGGCCGTCAACCTTGGAAAATTCGCAGGATTTCCTGGCGCGGGCGCGCTTCGTTGGGTTGGGTGCCGATTTTAAAGAGCGACGCGCTTCTAAAGCGCTGTGGAATCGCCACATTCTCTTCGCGATGATGACC
>BOPP01000153.1:329781-340456 GCA_017312745.1 Gryllus bimaculatus
GGGACATGCCGGTCGGCCGAGTGACGCGGCCAGCGTTGGGGGTGGTCGCCGATTCCGAGAAACTTGGCCGCGCTGCGCGCGAGTCGCCGCGCGCCGGTTGAGGTACGGAAACAATTCGCTGAATACGCGGCGGGTCGCTTTCGCTCATTTGTTTTATATGCATTCATTCTGTTGGATTTCCTGATATTGTTCCAGCATTTTGAATGTTGGGATTAATGTTAAACTTGTGTTCCATGTGCAAAACGATTTTTTTCTTGTATATCAGGGTGATGGAATCGTTTTCACGCCGCGTAATTCTACACGTTCATTAAATCTTGTTGAATTCGGCATTGGAAATAATTTCATATTGTAAATAATTAAAGTGGTCGTGAGTTGCTTTCCTTCTTACTGTCGTTTTCTGAAATGCTATGCATGCAGAAAATCGATATTCAGCTGCGTTCTTGTTCAGTAGTTCTTGTTCGTTCAGACCTCTTTGTTTCCCATTACTCTCAATACCAATTACTATGACATATGCGTTTTATGAGACTAGATAGTAATTCTTCACCATGAAGTATTTCGTTCGACTCTGCAAAATGAATTCAAAATTGTTTTGCGTTGACCAGCATTGCGTTAGTATTTTCAGTACGCTCCCATTTCCATTGTCGCTTCTTCTACATGTAACTACCGCAGATCTGGAGGAGGTACAGAAAGAAGTTCATTTTTTAGATAACTTGTTATCATGTGGAAAAAATTGTATTGTGCATACCTAAATAAGATCCTGTAGTGCGCCGTAGTTCTTAACAGACTAGTGTTTTCATGTATAAAAATTCATAAGAAAATAATTGTTCTCGTGTTCATGAACCGATGCTTTATTGCTGTACCTGAATTCAGATACTACCGAAATAATTACGCAAGAACTATTTCTAAATAAATAATACGAAGTGCAAAAACGACAAATAATGGATCCCACTAGTAAGTTTTGTGATTGGAATTATGTAAGGAAAGAATATATAAGTGGCAGAGGTAAAAGATGGATTGTTCGAATTAAGCATGTATTTCATCCATTACCTATTAACTATTCTTCGTAAGAATAAAAATCAGTTCTACATTTTCAGGATTATTAAAAATTTAAAATTTGAAAATGCATTAGGGGGAAACATTTCGAAAAAATAGACCGTGAGATCATCGTCGTCCCTTCAATCCTTGCCCTAAAGCTTTTTTAAAACAAATTGAGAACATTGTGTGAACACAGTTCAAAAATGACGAGGATTTTTGTAAACAATACGTAATACGAGTATAATGCGTGCCACAGTAACTGATCATGAAAATGATCCTAGAATTAGTGATTTGAGAAATAGACATGTATTCCGTAAATGCTAATGAGCAAACGATAGGGGAGAAAGAGAGTGCTACTTGCTGAAACACTGGAATCCCATTGTGAATACAAATTTCCGGTTGGAAGGGGTTCTTATTTTCTCTGTCAGAAAATATTAGCAATAATATAAAAATTCAAACAGTTTGTGCCAAAAAAGGAAACGTTCTTGTTTTAGAACAAAGACTATTCTGTTGATAACTTTAAATAATACCACCTTGAAAGTGTAATGATTTAATTTTATAAAAATGAACATTAACAATGTAAATGAATCACTACAGCATTAAGGCGAATCATTGTTTGATTTTTTCAATTTGAACAATGTAAAATTCTTTACTTGAATATTTCAAGTCGTTTCTTTGTTTATATTTGGCAAGATGTATGTTTGGAAATGTCCTTCACATTGATATTGTTGTAAATTCCTTTTAACAATTTACGATGTAACGAAAATTTGCGGACAGTCACGACCTCCGTGATATTTACTCCCTGTGCATGCCACGTTTTTCGCTCCGTCGCGCTTGAGTCGACCGGGAGCGTCGCGGCCGAAGCAGGCCGGAGGGCGCCCACCGCGAAAGAGCGCGCCCCGGTGTCGCGTGCCGGTCGATGGCTGCTCGAATTTCCCTGCCTGCCTGCCGCGGCGGCGGCTCAAGAGCCACTCATGGCGCGAGGCGACCAGTTGCTTCCTTCGATCGGTGTATTCTCTCGGCGGCAGGCAGTTAGTGGGCGGATTTGTTTTGACTTACAAAGGAAGCGGCTGTTGCGCCTGCTGGAATGGTCGGAGGGTGAATGGGCGGGTGGGGAGGGGGGGCAGGAGAGGGAACGCTAAACGGGCAGAAGCCCGCTCAGTTGGCTATGAAGAATGCAGCTGCCGCTTCAACAGGCTGCTTGAGGAAATGCATTTGACAAGCTTCGTGTTTCAAGTAGATCGGTAATTTGGGGGTCATTGAAAAATGACAGTTCGTTCGTTTGTGCATTGAAAGGTAAGAGACAGATTACGATATGTTTGGTGATCGAGATGACTGTTTCTATAACTAATAGTTGCCCATAGGATCTTTTCACGAGTATTTGAACGTACGTAACAGAATTGCGGATAGATACTTAATAGCTTTTATTTATGCCAAATAATACTTAATTTCAAAAAAGATATTGAAAAGAGTATAAATAATAGAACCGCAAGAAATAAACAAGAATAGTGGGAATCACAACAGATCATTTCTAGTGACATTTCCATGATGCTAGTAATATTAATTATTTGTATTTCCCCCACCAAAAAAGTTGTAATTTTGAATTGTAAACAATCAGCGAGTAAGATTGGAATACATAATAATAATAATAATAATAATAATAATAATAATAATAATATTTTCGTGTCCAATTGGTCGTCTAAGCCCACGGACTGGGGACGTACAACTGACCTTACCCAGGCTCAGTAACAATTATTCCGTGGCAAGTGTATGCAACTCCTTTTTGGGGGATCAGCATTATGCTGAACCCGATTTTTATCCCCCAGGGTTGCTAGTGCTGGGAGAATGGAATATGGAATGAAAATGATAATTAGGGGTGAATGTACGACACGCGCTCACACACACACACACATCTATGCCCTTGACGGGACTCGAATCCGCGATCCTTCCGTCCCAGATCGCCACAGCACTCTTGCCTTAGCGATCTCGGCTATCCGGATCGGCATAATTAATAATAAATATATTTTATTTATCGTCATCGACGTCGAACACTATCTTAAGGAATAGTATTTGTCTGAGCAGCCGAAAGCTCATCCTCAGAACGTCCTGGAGTTCCGGCCTGCGTTGACCGGCGCCATGAAGCCGGCCGCGCTCGCCGCACGGACAGCGTCTGATCGCCGTCGCTTCCGCGCCGCGCCGCTGCGCCCGAGCAGGGGCAAGCCACGACGGGTTGAGGGAAGCGGCTCTCTTTAATATCAGCGCGTGCTCGTGCTAAAAATATCCCCCTGCGCGCCAAGGGCTGAATAACGCCACTTCCGCCGACAACGCTTACTCCGCTGAGGGAGGATACGGTCGCGCCTCGTAGCTCTCGTGCCCGTCCCCGTCCCCGCCCCCGTCCTCGTCCCCAGTGTTGTCCCCGGCTTTGCCCCCTCCTCATTCTTCTCTTCTCGGCACCCTCTCTCGCTTGCTCGCTCGTTCATTCACAAACGTGCCGTCCCCCTCTCTGCCTGACTGCCACTGCGCCGCCTCGTTGCCGCTTCATCACGGCCCCAAACCGTCATGCCGCCTCTGATAACCGTCATACCCTTGCCATGCCCCTATCAAGTTGATTTGTTTGACCTTGCCCCTTCACTCGCACTGGGAGAGGTGGCTCATGGCGTCAACTGATGTCACTATAATGCTTCTGACCGGGAAGTCCTAGGTTCGAGTCCTGACGGTGGCAGTCGTATCGTCACCATCTTCACATCTAGGTCGAATTCTATCGGTTTCTGGAGAAAAATTCAAGTGGCCGGTTGTTCTGTTGGATAGTTTTCCGTGTTTTTTTTTTCGGTCAACGCCAGGCGAATTCCAGAGCAGTACCGAACGAGGTACGGGGTCCGCGCGCGACCTTTCCTTCCCCGTTACGTTTCGGCCATTATGTTGTGACCTTCTTCAGAGCTGTACTGCCGTGACAACTTGCAACATGTTGGCTCGACCGACTGTGACGCGGCTCATCTCGGACAGCCAAGTGTCAAATGACTCCGGCCGCGGAAGTCTACGGATCCTTTTCCTTCTCCTTCCTTGTCTTATCCTACCCCTTACTTACACACACTTACATGCACTACCCTACAACAAATGCCAGGAAACCAGTTGGGAGCTTATAGCTTGTCCCGTCTGAGGCAGTGCCCGGCTGAGTGGTGCCCAGCTGGTGGGAGATACCTTTTTAGGGATAACGCGGCTAGCGAACTGTTTATGTTGGTGTTGAATCTCACTATCCAATAGCGGAAGATCCCGCTACCTCCCGAGGAAAAACACTACACTTACGGGACGTTTGACCTTAGCGGTTGAGGTGCCTGAGAATAACTTATCAGTCAAACCCATCGCACGGTCGTTCTCGTCACGTCTCTAACTCATCACAGACCTTACGTACTAACACCCCACTCTCATCACATTCCAAACCTCGTCCCGCCCGCCCTGTAATGCTCTGTGTCTTAACAACTCCGTGCCGGTTTACGTCCCTCTATCTCGCCGCTCCCTTGCTTGCCTACCTGTTCTCCCCCGCCACCATCTCCCCTCCGCGTCGCTCCTTTTGCCGCCCACCCACCGCATCCTTGTTCTATGGCTCGTTGGCTGGTGCCCTAGTCATTCCATTCCCCGCGTGCCGTCTGTCTGTCCAACGCCGCCCAGCTCCGCTCTCGTGACCCACTCCCCTCAGCCCTGTCGTCGCCGCTGGATACCGGCGTTCTTTGTGGCGCTCTCCTTCAAAAGGAATTTTTTCAATTGGCGGCCCGGGTGATCGTGGTGGTTGATGCGAGCGTGCATGAAATATCTCAATACTCTGTTTCGAATACTCTTTTCCCTTTTGTTGTCCTCGTATATGTCACATGCCAGTTGCATTACAATAGTACTCATACCAATTGCATTTCATTACTACGTTCGAATATGTAAGATTCACTTCTGTGCTCGTCATCTTTCTACTGACATGGGATTATACAGGGATGAACTTTGAATTAGAAAACTTAAAATTTGGTCCTAGGATTTCAAATCTTGGTATTTGGTGCTTTTGTGACATTTCTCTGTCAAAAAAGTGTAGAATTTAAGTGGTGGCTGAAAAGCTTACATGTAAAAGTGGAGCTAAGTGAATTTTATTAATTAGTTTCTTCTTTTCATTTAATATTGCGAGAAAATCTGTATAAAAGCTGCACTAGCGGAGTAGACCCAACTTCAAAATTATAGGGGTATCCTGACCTTTCAGGCGGGAGGTAAATTATGCGCTCAACTTTGGAAAGGAATATTCGAGAAGAGAATTGGAAAAGAGGCGAAGAAAATGTTAGTGCAATAACTTCGCATGAGTCTTTAACTTGAATTATCATTTTGATTTTAATTTCTTCTACTGCCTGGCTACATTTTCTCCTTTTCATTCTAGAATTTTTGACCTATTTTAACCTGGCTGTGATGACCATTACACGACTTATTTTGAAACGCCACGTTAGGTAGTATGACGTCGCTTGGCGGTTTTTGACTGAATTAATTTTGCTTCCTGCTATTTGCTCCTTAATAACCGCGGAGGCATAGAAGGAAAACGATGGGGGAGGGGGGATTTGTGTTTCATTCCATTTGTAGGATACCAATACCAGATGTAATAAGTGAACGATGCAAAATTAAATATTCGCATAAATGCGTACAGGTGGGGGTGGCCATTGTATGTGCAATGTGTGGACAATGCGTGACACGTTTCCTCGTTCTCTCATTTCTCTTCTCCCTCTCTTCATTTCTCGTAAAAATGTAGGTTCATCATCAACATCATCATTGACAACATTCGACTCGTAGACGGATCCATGGCCCCCATACCCACCCTGATAAAGGCCTAGAGTGTTCGTTTGTTACCTTATTTTATTTGGCAAAGTTGATATAAGGCTTTATTTATGTTACAATTATGTAATTATTTAAAAAATAGTATTATATAGTATACACTACAAAAATAATATACCATATAATAACAAATGTTTATTATTTAACAAAAATCTATGATGGCCCCCACCGAAATGATCGGCTGGATCCGCCCCGATTCAATCCCTTAGGAATAGGATTGTGCATCCCGACCGACAACGTCTTATAACATTCGTTTAGCAGGTTCCCCTAATCCAACACACGGAAATAAGCCGCGAGAAAAATATAACCTGCAGCGCGCGAACTCCGCTGCATGCGCTTTACGATTCGCGTTGCAGCGGCAGTGTCTCGTTTTATCGCGTTTGCGCCACGCCACGCCACGCCACGCCACGCGAATTCCTGTCTACGCGACGCCACCGCCAAGCGGTGGCCAGCAGCAGGCGTCGGTCGTCGCCGGAGGAAACGCGCTGACAGCCTCGCGTCGCCGGGATGAGGGCACTCTTCCGAGAATGGACGCTGGGGAGGGTCCGCCGCCGCTCGTAACTTCCGCTAGTGAAAACGGCAGCGGGTTGGAAATTGAGAGATCTCATTCCGCGCTCTGGGCTGCGTTAGTTTATTGTTCACCCTCGACGGTGGGAAGGGTACCAGCTGGACGGCAGTGTTGAACACCCTTTCAAATAATTGTTTGTGTTCGTTTGCATCTCCTGTTAATGGGGTTCAGAATTATTATAATTAAAGGATTGCAGTGGATGAAATGAATCAAAGGCGAAGAAGTGTTGGGTTTTATATTTTAATTTCAATATATTATTCCTCCAATTTTGATCGCGGGATAGGTGATAACACTTCACAGCCAAGCATTAATTACTTTTGTTAAAATATACTTGATACTGGAAATGATAGTAACGAAGAATCAATGAAGCTTCTTACTCTTCTTACGTTCACTATTCCAGCTCATCGCATTTATGTTATTTTTCTGACCACTGGAAGTGTAAATTTTCCACGAGGCACATTTCCCCATGATTTGAACCACTGTCCTAGGCATTGTGTTTCTCATTTTCCTCCTTAGAAAATGTGCTTCCTGCACGAACAAACAAAAACAATCTGTACATCTACAACAAATACTGACATTCCCGTTCACTTCAATAAAGTGTCGACCCGACAGGTGCGCCGCAGCTACATTGAAGAAGAAGCACGCTTGTTGCCATTGACTGCATCTACGGAATTTTCGATTACAGCCGTGAAACATTAAGTTGGAGAACGTTCGAGATATACCTGACGGCTCATCGCATTTATGTTCTACACTTCCCGTTTAACCGTGTGTGCTAGAATCATCACACTTGCGACAAATTTCAAATGAGTGAAATGGACCTTTTAAATTTTATTTCTAATTGAACCCTTCTCTTTGAAATAATACGTTATCACGTATTGGTGTACAATTAAGTTACTCGAACGTATTTTCTTCGCACAACTCAGGAATCCTTTTAGGATCCCTGACATTTTAACGAAACCTTAAGCACATGATCAGTTTTCATGACCATGTCATTTAGTAACTTTCCATAAAATCTCGATTACAATCGTCAGCTTTCTATTTTTAGCAATTCTTTCTAAATAACGTGTTCAAATGGTTATACAATGGTTAATTGAAATACAATAAATAGGATGCTGAAACTTAAATTAAAAACCCTTCTAGTAGTTTATTTTTGCGCTGACCCATGCAGATATTTTCTTGTTCGTGGAAATGTAAGTAATATTGGTATGTTTTCTGTTGTGGGCTCTGTGACATTGCATATCCCTACTTTTCCCTATTTTTACGTTGTAGAGACGCAGCATACATTGATATAACTTTGTTTGCTATGTATTGCATTATTTTCGTGATCCACCAGTTTCGAGAGATAGGTTGTAGGCGGATCCAGGGGGAGGTCATGGTTTTCCCTAAAAGGCCTAGAGTTTTCTTTTACTTTACTTTGTTTAGCAAAATTGATTTAAATATTTATGTTCGAGTTTTGTAATTATTTAACAATAATATTGTATATCATATCTACTGTTCATAAGTAATATATAATATATAAACAAACATGTTTATTATTTAACAAATATACGAAGCCACCCGCAAAATGATCGACTGGAACCACCCCTGATCGCCTCCGTTTTATAGCAGTTGCTGACTCTTCCGCAAGCGTCATTGACTATTCTAAGCATCGCTATTTTAATTTATTTTGTAGAGATTTCCTTCCTCTGACACCGGTTGTACTTCACGCATCCTCAGTTGACCTAGCACTAGTCACCGCCAGATACATATATTTTTTTCTATAGGGCGAGCCGTCGGCTCCTCCACGATTCAGAGAAATATTATTATTAGTTAGAAAATCTTTTTATCCATTTCAAACCTCTCTAAAAACAGGGCAGCTTTTCTGTGTTTCCAGTAATCTTTCATTTTACTGGGAAAGCTTTCGCCTCTTCAGACCCCATGGCAGCTTTTCTAGAAGATCTTATAGATTACACACCCAGGCCCTGAACATATTTGTGTCTTGAATCAATGATTTGGAAGCATCGGCTAGATCCTTCTCCACATAATTTGTGCATCGGATAATAGATTTTCAAGACATCATGAAGACACTTTTCTGGTGTGTACTGGTGATATGCGTTCTAGAATTATGACTATAAAGCAAGAGACGGCATTTCATTAGAAATCATCGTTTCGCAAACTTAAATTAGTATAATTTGATATTTGATGTAAGAAATACGCGCCATTAGAATTTTGACAGGAATCTAGGTTATTTTTAAAAAATATTTCTTTTATTAGTAGGAACTCGATCTCTCCGAGGCGACGTCAAACCTTCCAAAGCACAAACCCTTTGAGGCATGATAGGTTTGGGTATGGGTGATATACGTTCTGCTATTAAATTGATTTAGATTGGTAAGTGGATTTGCGGTGGAGTGAAGCTGTTTTCATGCATACTCATGCATGCTTACTGTTTTCACGATATCTCGAAACTTACTTTTCGAATGAATAAATGAAGATGATTTTCCTGTGTGTATGAGGTAGCTACAACATTTTCACTATTTTGTGTTAACATATTCGCTGAGAAGTTTTTTTTTTTAATGATTTTTCTTTTCATCCTACTTGTCTTCCTGTGGTCATATCATAACAGCTCTGGCGTTTTTCACGGCCTTGACGTCGTTGAGGGAAAGCGTCGCCGAGGCATTCCAGCGCGACCTCGAGGATCGAAAAGCCGCTTTAAGGGTTCGAGTGACGCGAGACGTGATCAGTGGCTTGCGCGGAAGGACCGCAGCTTACGGGCATCGCCGCTGGGTGAAGCGATGACGACGTGGCAAGCGCGGGCGGGAGAGGAAGGTGCAGAACCCTTTTACGAGGCAGAGCTATGAGACAGCCTTTCTCCATCGGAATGTTTTGCCTGGGAAACAAGTAGTATTGGGAACCTACTGACACTGACAACAGTGGCCTTTTTTAAAGGATTAAATATATTTATAAGCATGTGCTTGTTCCACTGTGTCGCAACGTAGTAGTCATCCTGTTAAGAGAGCAAACATGGTCCAGACTTGCTTCCTAACATTGTAGTAAACAGATTTCAGTGAGATAACGAACGTGATGTGTTACAAACAGATCTGAATTTTTGCTATTAAATAAATATATAAATAAATAAATAATTCGATTGAAGTGTCAGGATGTCAGGAATCATTCGATTCCATGTATTAAAGCAACCTTTCAGTTCACTGTGCTTACTTGTGGTACTGCACGAGTATACTTTCACCCCCCATTGAATATGAAAGAATAAAATTTCAATATCAACATAATGTTAAATGTTACACTCGGGTAATTAAGAATTCAGCTTAATTTGTTAAATAGTATTTCAAACTGTTAAGTTAACGTATTTTTACCATTTTACACTGTGTATCTGTCTATTCAGCGATATTCGGTATTTCATGATTTTTGCCAGTGTCATGGAATATGATTTTCTGAACTTAACCGAAAAAATCATCATAATGTGAAATCAGTTCATAGTTATGTCGTTTAGTAATTGCGAAAGTTAAATGTACCATCATTTTACATTGGCCGAAATAATATCATAAATAATTTACATCAATGTCTTGCTCTTTCTTTGAATGGGAATAAATGACCGGGATTGGTAAATATGTTACGCACGAAATGTGATTTGAAATGTCTTGTTTCTCCGTCTTGAGAATTCTCCGTCAGGTATATCTCGAACGTTCTCCAATATAATGTTTCACGGCTGTAATCGAAAATTCCGTAGATGTAGCCAATGGCAACAAGCGTGCTTCTTGTTCAATATAGCTGCGGCGCACCTGTCGGGTCGACACTATATTGAACGGGAATGTCAGTACTTGTTGTAGATGTACAGATTATTGTTTTTGTTTGTTCGTGCAGGAGGCACATTTTCTCAGGAGGAAAATGAGAAACACAATGCCTAGGACAGTGGTTCAAATCATGGGGAAATGTGCCTCGTGGAAAATGTACACTTCAGTGGTCAGAAAAATAAAAGACTGGTTATAGTTAAGTCTAAGTGATATTATTCTTCATTTAGGTGTTATTCGCCTTTCCGTAGCGTTAGCGTTAACGTAAATCGGGAGTTTGCCATTAACGAGTCGTAAGTCGACGGCGGCGGAGTCTGTTACCTGGCAGAGAGTGCGACCAGCGGATCTGCAACACAAGCGTTTACCCGCGTTCGCGCCGGCGACTTAGTCGGGTGAGTAGGCCTCAACGGGTCCGCGGCGGTGGCAGGGGCCATTG
>BOPP01000153.1:357736-372742 GCA_017312745.1 Gryllus bimaculatus
CTCAGGGCGGCCCGCCCGTGCTGCCGGCGGCGCACGCTCGGCTTTGGACGGAGACGCCGCGATCCGGGGCCCCTTTAGAGACCAACCGAATGTTGTCAGAACTGAGGGGTAATGGCAGTTATTGCAGTGCTCCTGGTTCTGGCTGGACTGCACAAATCGTCAACATTAAGGCAATCATATTTTCGTCGAGAGAATGTTAACAGTTATGTTCTACTGCTAGTATTATTTTATTGATTGTAATGCGTCACTAGTTGACTCAGTGTTTTACTTGAAATTGGTGTACAAAAGTCCCTGACCTTCGGGGCCAGATTTGTTTGTGGTTTTAAATCAGCACTTTCCTACAACACAAATTGAAAGTCGACATAGTATTGCCTTGCTATAGGAGGTGCACTAACGTCTTCAGGTAGTTCTTCTAGTGCATCTCTACAAAAAACATAGAAAACCTTTGTGAGACCATCAGTCCTAGTAGAATATCCGTAGTAACTTTTTCGTATTTTCAACCGTTCAGTTTTAATATCTGATTGCCTACTCCATTACGTTTTTTCGAAATGCATTTGCCATGTGTCTGTCACTATGTAATAATACACACAAGTGCGTAAATGTACGCTGGAATATATGTAAGATCTGGAAAATTTGATATCCTTTCTGGGGAAGTTCAACTCACAACCGCGTCGTTGAAATGTGTTATCTTCGAGCAAAGAATTTTCTTCACTATTTGCTTACCAGCGACAATCTTTAATGTTTACGCAACTTCCTGTGGCGTGTTGAGAATCTCACCATGCATTCGATGAGGTAATCGATGTCCGAATGCTGAGATGCAAGAAGATTATCATGAGTGTCATTTATTTCAAATTTGAGTCAATCATGAGTGCCAAATTTTCTCTAGAATACATCGACCAGTAATATTTACAACGTGGTCATTATTAATTTTAGAAACAAGTGACACTAAAACGAGTTTTGTAAATTATATTTAGCTCTTTTCGTGTTCAATAGCTTCGAGTACTAGGTGTGTCAGACTGGAAATTTTATTGATACAAGCTGTGTTTATCCATTCGTGTTGGTTGAAGACAGCTTCATATTTTGTTAGATAACTTTCCAAACGGATTTAATTTTCCTCTAGTTTTAAGTACTCGTAGGCGGTAATTCGGTAGGCGGTCTTCCAGCTGATTCGTGGGGAAGGGAAATGAGGAACAGCTAATGATACGGCAGCAGTAAAGTATTAGTTTCACGTTGTGAAGTTGTGTTCTTAAATTCAGATAGGTTGATGTTGAATTGCACTTTGAAAACATATTTATGCAATTTTGTATTCTCCTTATTTAACAAATATATTCGTGTGTTGGAAGACCGGCGCTAAGTGTTTATCATAGTTAAGAGTAGTCCAGCCTATTTGCAGTTATCTAACGAAGGACCGCGTCATACTCAGAATGAAACTTTAGAGTACTGGATCATGCAAGCAGTCTTGTAAAGTTACCTCTTAAGTTACAGTATTAATAAAGACAAATATGTTTACTGGTGTGAAACGTGAAAAATTATATTATGAGAAGTAGTTATATTTCCAGAAAAATTATCCAATCCATAATGAACGGAAGAAACTTAATTCACTCACGTCAGGTCATTTTTTAAAAATGGATATTCATGAATTCTTGTTTTTTTTACGAGCGACGAAACCAAATAATGCTAAAGGGGCAAATTCATCATCTTGTGACCGGAGCAAAGTGGTTCTCGTAGTATCTGCAGCTGGTGAACAGAGGGTGTGAGTTCATCGGTGTAGATATTTCCGTCCAGGTGCAGAGGGCACTTAGTATTAAAAAGACTCACGATTAAAAAATTAGGTAAAAAATATTTTGATTTGTTTATTGTTGATAATAACCCTCATAAGATGACCTATAGGAACAATATAATCCTTAGAGATTAAGAAGCATACTAATGTGGAAATTCACACTTTCACCTAAAACAAAATACCCGCTTAAAAGGTCCATTGAATGTTATTACACACAATTTTGTCCTTTTGAATAATGCGTTGCGTTAATTAACCTTTTCTAATGTCCAAATATGTTAGAGAATATTACATTCTGGGTGCAGTGTCAATTGTTCGTATTTCACGTTGCCTATTCTTTTTGAATTAAATATATTTTATATCCAAATGGTGTACTGAGAACACTATTTCTTGTGGAACGTTAATGTTATTTTATCACCTAGAAACTACTTCAAATACACAAAATTTTTAAAATTGACGTATGAAAGTATAAAGGTATACTACATTAAGTTGATTCAAAACTGTAGTTTCTCATAAAATTTGAATCTTTGTATTTAATGCCTTCGAAGATCCTTTGAAATGTGATGTTCTTTACTACACTGGTTCAAACACTTTCTTCGTGTAATCTACTTTTTTTGTCATTTCCCACTTTCATGTCGACAATTTTGTATTTTATTATTAACCGCCAAAATGTCTCCTGCCTCGAATAAAAAGCAGTTTCGTAGAGCACCTACCCTGGCTGCCGTGCCGCAATTATGCTACTGCCTCTACCGCAGAGGTATCTCTTTCTCAAGGACTCTAAACCCTCACCCGGTTAACATTCATTTCCTTGGGGGGAGGGAATAATTTTCAATATTGAAGTTAAATATTTGTTTCTTAATGCAATGAATCATTTAATATTAGATCTTCAAATAATAATTTAATGTGTAGTATTTTTTTCAATATAATTGAATAGTTTGTGCGTAATTTCTAGTAAAATTCTTACAATTTTCCATCTGCAGTTCGAGATCCGTAGTGGTCAGTGGCCTGAACCCGACAACCGAAGTGCTCTAGTTCAGATACCATTACTGACTGATTTTTTTTCTTTCAACTTTTTCTAAGAATAGTGAGTTCAACAGTAGCAGTGTCATTTTTAACTCAGTTTGATTTGTTCTTAAATTAAAGATGTCTGGTGTCTTGGCTTCGTATCTAACGCTGAAGTGTTAGTAGAATACAAGTTGCCATATTGGAATATTCTGCAACAGTTACAAATAATACGCGAAAGTAGATACAATTGAAGCACCAGTAGTTTAATTTGTACTGAAGCACTCAGGAGTTCATTTACTATTCTCGGGACAAGCCACCTTCATTTGCTCCTAACGTCTTTCTCCCCCACTCAGACCCTATCGTGGTTGTTTCGCGTCGGCGCCGCCGCCGCCTCTCAAAGGTTGCAGCGCCAGAGGGGTCTCGATGGCGAGCGCCGAAGTCTGAGGCCGCGCCGGGGCGATCAGCGAAGCGCGATGCGCCTCGTGATTGCACAAAAATTGGTTCATGTTTTCTAATGCGCGCCGCTGCCCGCGGCACCAAAGGCCTGCCGCCCAGGCCCCAGCGTCTGGCGCCTCCGCTGGCCGCTCGCCGCCCTGAGCGACGAGACGGACCCTCGTGATTTTTTGGCCTCGTTCTCTTGAAAAGTAGTACTCTGATCGCCGTAGCGTGTTTCAGAGGAATTTTTTTTATAATACTTATACGTTCGATTATTCTTTAAACATATTGGAAACCAGATATGTATTTCGCCGCCGTACGTGTTAGTATATAGTTTGAATTATAGTTTTAACGCGGAGACGTGTTCATACCATCATTTCAGGGCTGCGAAATACATATTATCTGGAAACGAAATATTCAAGTCCAGTATAATGTATAGCTAACTCGGAGAACATCTGAATAATAAGTAACTCTAATACTATTTCGAAAGAGACTTCTAAATATGTAGCGAGTCTCTGTTGTTTTTTTAGTTGTGAAGGCGAGTTGACAGTGCCGACAATTCAAGACAAGAGTGGATAGTATTTTTATCGTCTTCTATATTCTGCAAGAAACACTTAGATTAGATAAATGATAACCACCACAGAGGAATTAGTGAACGTAATATTCTCTAAATATTGCGAGGCCAAGTGATGAAGTAGTGAATCAGATTCAATTGAACGAGCGTGTGATCGTTAACCCCGTTTTCTTTCCTCAAGCGGCAGATTAGAGAGATTCTCTCGCCCCTTGTTCTCCCACCTGATCTGTCCCAATAATTACTCCGTTCTCTGAGGCCCAACCTTGTGGCCTCCTCCGTCTCTGGGTGTGGTTGAAATAAATCCCTATCCCCCCTCACATTATACTATTATTGAATCATACCAAGTCTTGAAGTTAGTATTCTCTGTTATAACAACAAAAACAGAAAAAATTGGAAAATACAAAAATCTTTTGGTATATCCAGTTAAATCTAGGATCTATACTTCACTTCTACTCATGAAACAACTC
Source organism: Gryllus bimaculatus (assembly GCA_017312745.1). Classification (NCBI taxonomy): domain Eukaryota; kingdom Metazoa; phylum Arthropoda; class Insecta; order Orthoptera; family Gryllidae; genus Gryllus; species Gryllus bimaculatus. The sequence goes on from BOPP01000153.1 coordinate 361,995, forward strand.
CATATCTGACTCACTATAGCGGTAAGGTACAACTGTTTTAATATTAGAATTGGCATTCTAAAGTGGAGGTCAATCAGTGAGTGATATGGAATCAGGAAATGGACTTTTAATATTCGGGGTCTTTAATCCCGGTTCTTACCGGAAGGATCCGCTTAAAAAACGTTTCCAGTTTCTTCTGCAAAGCCATGCTGCGGGGGGAATCTCGCGCCGCACGAAAAGCGAGGGGCACTCTTGATTGAAAACCTCATTCAATTTGGATCATTACGGGCGCGGCGGCCATCGAGAATTGAACTCGCGCATCGTCCGTCGATTGGCCGGCGCCGAGCGGGCCGGTTGATCGCGTAGTTCACGCCCATAGCACCGTAATCATGCCCACTCGCTGCGTCTCGTTGTGAGGCTCGGTTGATATGAATCATAGGTGTTGTGGTGAGATATATTTGGCAATTTTAAAATAATTAAAGATGTTGTCATTGCCAACAATATTTTTTAATGCAATAGCAGCTTTCGATGGCTTAGCCATCATCATCAGTTGTCTGCTAGATGGAAGCCACAAAACGACTACCTAGTTTCGTTTTGTAGTAGTCGTTTTGTAGTATCTAGTAGTCGTTTTGTCGTTTTGTAGTACCTCTTATGTGGAGCATCAAACATTGGAAACCATTCAAGTGAATATTTAATTTATTACAGTTACATTTACTGGTAAACGTTATTCGGTATCAAGACGCAAAGAATTGGTAAATGTTATAAACTATAGATCATAAAAATGTAAATAATTATTTCCCAATCAATATTTCTTTTTTTATAAGAATATCAGCGACATTTTTGTTTCTTTCACTGCCTGCGTTTGAGATAGGAATACAATTCTCGTTATTTCTGCCAACCTGGTGTAAGCGTCACTTCATTCTACTTTTCTCATAGTGGGTAATCTTCTTTTTGAATATTAAACGTGGCGTCTGTAACTTTACGTTCTACGCTCTAAATCGCGCCTCAACTGTTGGAATGAGAATTATCGAGAGTGTAATCCTGTTTTCTCGGCTGAGCATTTTTTGTTCGTGACGTCGCGGTGATCGAAATACTCTCATACTTGACTGCCGTCAGGTGGATTTTGTGTTGTCTGCCTTGTATCGAAATCGCCTTGTGCAGGACGTATGTGAAAAATCGAATTAACTGAGTGTCTGAAATTGAAAATTATATGCATTGCAATATGATTGTTTTTCTTTTATTTTTTCGTATAATTTATAACCTCTCTAATTATACTTCTGCAGTGCACCAACTTTGCCTCTCTCGTTGAAACATCAATCACTTAGTATGATACATGCGGACACTTAATTCCAGATTCTTAAATGGAGCTGTTACATATTCGTCATCGTCCGAAGCAAGTTATACAAATTGCATATTTAAACTGCCAGTGACATGTAGTTACTAGGCTCGATTCGTTTCACGCTATCGGAGGCAGCTGTTCTGAAAGTAAATGATTGTGCAAAATGTTTTCTATTAATTTTCACACCCAAGCTGGTGCCACTTTTTCACGTTTTCTGCTTCCGACGCAAATCACTGCCTTTAGTTTCGTGACCGCAAGACATGAAAAAGACGTTGCGTTTCCTTTTGCAATACTGCTAAATGTCTTAATGTTTGTGTAAAATTAGCAATGCAATGAGTTGCATAATTATGATCGTATTTGATGTTTTTCATTTATTTTCCTATAGTAAATTACATATTTATAAAATCCTTTATTGTATTGTGAAACCAAAATACTACCATGTGAGCATGTTGGTTGAACTCAGGGCATGCCATTGCTACCAACATTTGAAGTATAGGGAGTTTAATTTCTATATTGATGCAGTGATATCTACACTCATAATTCGAATTGAGATATCGATAATGAACCTGTAGTTTTGATATCGAAAACTTACACCTTCATAACACTTTTAACTCGTTTTTGCCCTTGGGTCCTTTCATTCAGCTTTGCGCCGTAGTGGAAATAATTATACTTCTTTGGATGAGACAATACAATATTGTTAATTAAATTGAAAATATTTTTCATAATATATTCCAGATATGAGGATGTGTTGGGATGTTAAGAAGAAGTATATTATTTCCAGTAATTTTTGTTACCCACCGAATGTACAGTTTTAAGAATATTTTATTAAGAATATTGTAGGAGGGCGTCTTGGAGGGGGAATTCGTTCAATGAAACACACACGCGTTTCAAGAATAACATTTAATTACTAGGTTGCTACAATATAAGGACATGTCACCCCCCCCCAGCACAAACCCCTGCCACACAGATATTTTATGGTGGGGGTGGACTCCAACCGGCCGCCTGCGCCTCTTCCCCCGCCACCCTCCGTTTTGCCTGCTGCCCGCACGCCCCCACTCGTCGCTGTGGTGACCTTCAATCTGGCCGTAGGCAGCCAACTGTCTCAGGCCGTCAAATTTAGCGCGAGGTCTCACGCAACCCCACAATATTGTATTGTCTCATTCAAACAAGTACACGTATTTCCTCTCCGGTGCACAAGCCGTTGCGAACGAGCGGCGGCGCGCCTGATCCCCATCCCTCCGTTGCCCGAGTGACGGGCGCGCCCGTAGGGTTGCGTCTCGCCGCGCCTGTGCGTTCGGAGGCCCCCGGGTCGGCGCGGTGCGGCGCGGCGCCAGAAAGGGCGTGGGATGACCCACGTGGAAAATTTATAAGAAATTTTTCGTTTTGATGTAATAAAATCCGTATTCAAGGGTAAATTAGATATCGATTTGGGCTCTTGTCCCTCATTACGTCTTTCGTGATGGAATATACTTCGTACCGCTACATGGATAATTTGTATAACTATATTCCCCACTGAACTCTAGAAGACATGCACAATAGTGAAGTTAGAGTGTGGTTGGATGGCGCCGTGAACGAATGGGACACGACGTGCTTGCATTCGGTGCAGCACAATTCAAAATTTAATTTCCAAAGTGTCGTATCTCCATGAAATACAATTTTTCAGGAAGGGCAAGTACTTACATTCATCTTAGGATTCACCTGTTTTCGTATAACGTTTAACATTTTTTTAACACAGTACTCGCGAAAAAATGGAACCGGCACCAATTTTTAATATCGTCCTCTGATGTATACGAGGAGAACATATTAAGAATATATTTGGAGCCATTTTTGAAATACCCGGCAGAAATATGATGGCAGTAAAACAAAACATAGATTTTTCTGTAGACTGCAGGATAAAAACATATCATATTTTTTTCTAAATTTTGGATTGATGATAATTGGATTTTGATCATTAAACACGAGAATAGGCAACATTTAGTCATGTAAATACAAAATAGATATTTATTAGAGCAATAGGCATTTAAAGGTGCTATAAAATTCGCATATTGGAGTATTCCTAATCCCTGAAAATGAATAATTAACCTAAAATATTACGTTTTCCTTTGAAGGAAAAAATAGGCAAAAATCTGAAGCTTAGTAATGACTTTCGTCTTGATGTATGACTCACTTAGTATGTTCAAGGAGAGTTAATCCACTAAAAGGGCTTGGGATGCTGTTAAGTAACAGATTTTTTTTAATCAGTAAAAGAATGACGAAGTAACGTTGGAATTCGATTTAGGTAACACGAAATACTCCCCATGGAACCTGTCGCGAGCACTCATTCAATACTGCATAATTCCCACATTGGGTGGGCAGGATTCCAACCCTGATACTCAGAAGTGGAAAGCTCTAGCATTGGCCACCCCCCTTGTATAAAGGTCTCTTTGTTCACACAGTGGCCGTCGTGGGGCAACATCGGTTTGCCGGAGACATTCCGGACAGCCGGACGCACACAGCACACGTGGAATATGCGCTCGTCACTGCATGCACGCCCGCATCTGGCATCCTCTATTTAAAACTATTTTTATATCCTTTTTAATGAATAATTGCAATATAATTCAAATGTGGGTGTTAATTGATCGGAAACGCACGCTGCTCGTGCGGGCGGGAGGAAGCAGGTTGACCGCTGCGGCGCGGGCGCGAGGGCGCGCGCCCTGTACGAGCTGCCGACAGCGCCTTCTAATGAAATCAACCCGTCGCAAATAGACCGGTAATTGTGACCCGGCACGTGGCGGTCCGCTTTGCCCCGCGCCTCCCCGCGCCTCCCCGCGCCTCCCCGCGCCGCCCTGCGCCACCCCGCGACGCGCGTCCAGTGCCCAACCGCCGGCGCGCTTGCGCTCTGAGGGACAAGGGCTGGGTGGGTGAGTGAATGGATGGAGTGCACCTCGCGGGTAATTTTCGCACTATGGTTCGAATTGACGGAATCGTGACCGTCAATAAAAAAAAAAAAGATTTCTATTTAGGTATTTTTTTAATTATTAGGTGTAGTAATGGTTGGGCAATGAAATCACGTTCATGGAAACTCTCCGACGCTTATACCTGTGATTGTGGAACCAACGATTTCCACTGCGTTGTACGCGACAAAGTAGCTGAGCGAAAAGAGCGACACAATTTAATTTAATTATAGTCAAAAAAGAGTTGAAAACTTTATGTGAAATACGGAGAGTGATGAATTAGGGAAAACTGAAAATACTCCGGCTCTCACTCACAGACAATATACTAGTCGTCAGTCATCGACAATTAAGTCTTCAGCCATCCAAAGCTTGCATTCGGGTAACTGATAACAAGGGTAAAGGCGACGACTGCTCCAGTCATTTAGGGATGATATCAATTGGAAAATAGTATTGAGCGATAGAAATGGAAGTAGGTTGATGCGACAGCAGGAAAACGAATTCATGGAAATTCGGGAAGATACCGAGAAACTGGGAGAAGAGAAAACGCACACCGGTCGCAAGAGGGCGAAAAAAAGCGGGCTGTCTGGGCAGCGTGAAATGTGGGGCAGGAGGGGAGGCGGCGCGTAAGAGGAGACGGGGGGCGTATTGTGTCGGCGAGAAACAAGAAAACAGGTATCCCGGACAGCGGAAAAAAAAGGCTTTGTTTGAGGTGAGAGGAAGTGGCGTGATGGCGAGGTCGGGCGGCGTTAAACGGATTGCTGCTCGAACGCAGAGGATGCTTCTCTAGCGAATTGAATGGAGGGGCGGTGTGAAGGTGGCGTTGGGGTGGAGGAGACGCGACGCGAGGCGGGTCGGGGCGGTGGCGCACGTAAACGCCTTGCCGAGAGACAAGGAATGGATTTGGCGGAGGGAGGGGGCCGCGGCTACACGTCAACAAGTGGGCGTGGCAGCGCGAACGACGCCTGGGAAGGTGGCGTGACGGGCAGACGAGCAAGTCGCGCTAGGCAGACCTTTCTTTTACCGAACTCGTTGTCGGTTCCGATGGGCACTTGTGAACCGGCCTCATGCGGCTCTGATTCATTCGTGACAAATATTTAGACGAGTATTTTCCGTTCAGTCACTTCTAACGTTGCAATTTACGCACTGTTTGTAGAGCGTCGAAGTGAGGCCTAATACTTTTTTCTTCTGCATAAATATGTAAAGACGCCAGCACCGACATGAGGGAAACACACTTAGTGAAGAAAGCAGTTAATTGTTTCTCAACTTCGTTTAGGCATTCAACTTTATGTCGAAAAATAATTTATTTCAAAGAAGTTAATTTTGATATATTGTAGTGTCACGAAGTCAAGGCACATTTCTTATGTTAAATACAAATACGTTTTGTTTCATATTCCTGATCTTCGACGATATACCATGAAGCTTTATTGTTTAAAACCTAAATATTGATGAAATGTTAATTTAAGACGACTGTTTAGTGACGACTCGTTACATATATCAGCAACAATATATAATATCAACTCTTGACTCCACATGATTATGATTTCTGATATTATCGAAATTAGAGAACTTTCATTATTCTACAACTGTAATTTGAGATGACTATACAAAAAAATGTTGTGTACCTCGGCTGAAATGTATTGTTTGTTCAGGGGCCCTAGATTTTTACTCGGCTTGTAAACCATTATTCCGAAAAACATTTACTCTCTAGCCTTGTTACATAATTAACTATTTTGGGAGGCGTTTGTGAACGAATGAACGCATGAAGGCAAAGAGTTTGTTTGAAAGACAAGTTGAGACAGGGTGGCAGAAAGTTGCTGTTTTGCAACACTTGTTTGTTAACGACACACGACGTTATACACAATAAATATTATTCGGTGCTATATAACGTGTAAACCAGTGCTCATATCTAGCTAGAATACATACTCGCGTCGTGATTAAAGTAAAGAGATCTTTTTCTTCATGAGCCTCCTAAGCTTCAATTGGTTACAGATAAGGTGTGCGCAGTGCTGTAACGGCGGCGACGATGCGAAGATTACATCGTATCACAGTGAATAAAGGCGCCGGTGGCGTATATTTTCGTTGTAGAGTGCACTTGCGTTTGAGCTTTAAAGCCGCTTTGCTGAAAACGACAGAAGCCCTCTTGTGGCGTTCGAGTCTCAAGTGGTGAGATCTCCGATTCTCATCGCCCATGACCGTACCTTGCTCTTTACCTGTTCCCACACCACCGGCCACGCTCTCACTCCCTTCTTCACCACCGCTCCCTCCGAACCCTGACGGGCAGAATGTAGCGCTGTTAAGTATGTTAGTGAATAATTTCTGGAGTAACAAAAATGATTGGGAATCAGGGGTGAAAATAAGAGGTGATTTTTGAGGGGAAAACAGGCGTGATGGTTGAGTAAAGAACAGGGAGAGACATTACGGTAAAAAAAAGGATCATGCCATAATTTCGTCGTCCATCAAATTGTCATTTTATTTTGCAATAAAAATGATAGTCGAATTGACACTCATTTCCAGCTCATGAATAATACGGCTGATATAATATAATTGGAACAACGACCGAGAGCGGGTGATGAATGATTAAAACAATAGAATGTGTGAAGAAACGAAAATGCTCAACCAAAACGAGCGCCACTCACTTTTGGTCACAATAAATTTTATGCAACAGTATTTTGATCTAAATTCTTTAGTGAGAGATATCGAAAAGCCCAGGCGCACGGAATTGTCCCAATAGTAGCGGGGTGGTTTAGTTGCAGTATCCCCTTGCAGACACGGGTCCGCAATTTTGCACGCGGCTCGAGTACACTTTACCTTGCATCCAGACTCTTCCATTCCCTCATTCCTGAACCTGCACCCCCTGCACTTGGCAGATGGGGCAGTCCTTATACGCGTGCTGCGAGGGCCTCGAAGCTTCCGAGTACGCCAGGATCGCCATCGCGTGCCCTAACCGCGTATTACACCCCAGGGGTGTGCGTGCAACCCTCCGCCCTCCCACCGCCCCCGTCGCACGCTCTGTTCGCCGCCCGCAAGTCACTCCTCCCAGGGATTTCCAGTGACCGCTGCAGCGTGGCCACCCGAGCCGTCTGGCTGACTGCTCAGCAGTGGGGAGGGGGCGCCTTTCACTTGGAACACACATATCGGAGCTGCCTGGCACTTGGAACTGTCGAGTGAGGTGGTCAGGTTCGTGGAGCCATCTGTAGGATTTCGAAGCATGTTGAACCAAGTGATTCATAATAATACAATCATATATTATTTTTATTATTATTAATAATAATTGTTTGGAATGTTCAGTGACTGTCTTTGCGTATTGTTAATGCCTAATCGTTGTTCTTTCTGGAAGTGCAGTAAATGGTTGTTTTCGGCCTGGGTGGATGAGGCGCCTAGATCTTTTACCAGCTCTGTACTTTATAGCGAACGCTGGGGGTTCTATTCCTGCTATGGAGGGCCTGGCTGTTTCGAGCGATCGGAGCTTTCGGAAATGTGTTACGGTTCTGTTAAAAGCTCGAGGATTCAATAGCAAATAAGACGGTCTCAGCAACCGAGTGGGCACGCTCCAGTTCCGTCAGAATTGCGTGTAGGTAGTTGTCCACATTTCTGTTAACAATTATGTAAGCGAGTGCGAATCAAATCCTGTATCACTAAACGTATTAGATGTAGGGTCGTGTGTAACACATAAAGGAATATCATTACGAGCGGAAGCAGAAATTGAAATACGCAAGTTTGGGGAAACCCGGAGTGCACACAATATAATACCTTACCGGTGGGCATGAGTGAGGGAGGTACACGCTTCTGCTGATCAGTTTGATGCGAACCGCTCCCTGCTCCAGGAGCTCAAATCGAAATACACCCGACCCAAGCCATCTGCATAGACCAGCCTCTTCGAAAAAGACTCTAAGTAGTTTTGTCCAAGAGACGCATTTATTCCGTTCACAAGCGCAACTGTTATCTGCCTTCGGGGAAAACTCCTTCTATCTCACCCTTGAAAAAAGGAAATCCGCTTGTTGAAATTTCCCTAACGAGCAAAAATATGAACTAGTTGGTATTATATTTTTGCTTGTACATAAAACAATATTCAATTTTCCAAGAATTCAAATTCGTGTTAAAAATATACAATATGTTTCTTAAGCTCTGCGAATTATGGTAGGACATTTTTTAATCTTCAATCAATACAATTCTATCTGACATAATTTTTATGTTTGAAACATGGTGGGTGGTAATAGATATTTATACAGTCCAACTAAACTTTCGTCACATGTGAGACATATTTTCAAAAGTTGGTGAAACAAGAAATGCCATTGCTTTATGTCGTTCGTTAATCGTTCGATTATTTTCACACATATATTGAAATGCGTTTCACTTACGCTCCACGGATCATTCTAGAGCACGGAGTAGCCTGTGCAAACTGCAGGCCGCGCCGAACACGGGTACAAATTAAGCCGTGCGATGCGGAAACGGCGCGGAGAGCGTCGGAGTGAGCCGGGAGTCGCCGGGCGCGGAGCGGAGTCGGGCGGGACGGGCTTGGGTGGCTCGGGGTGGGGCAGAGGGGGATGAAGATCTTCGAGGAGGAGATGGTGACGGTAGGAGGTATGACATAGAAGGGGACGACGGGATGGGGTGACGGGTAGTGGTTGTGACGGAGAGGACTTGGAGAAGAGTGGGGTGGCCAGGCGGAGCGGAGGGAGTGGGAGAGCGGGACCGAGGCTGATAGTGTGGGGAACTGGGTGAAGGGCGGAGGGTAGGGCAAAGGGGGAGGGCGGAACGTGTCTTTGGAGGTGAAACTGTGAAGGAGGCGATGGGTGGAAGGCAGAGGCCAAACGCTGCGTCGGGGCGATGGCGTACTGTACGGAGTGCGCTGGGCGGCGTGTGGCGCGGAGAACGAGGCCGGAGACATGGAGAGCCAGTGGAGTGCTTGTTTGCTCCGAAAGGTCCCGCGCTCCTCCCAGCGCCGTTGCCAAAGCCGCCATCACCCCCCCCACACCCCCTCAGTAGAAGCAGACTGCCTCTCCGAAGCGTCTTTTCTCAGCCACACACGCTTCCTGAGCTCTTTACCAGCTGTCGAGTTTGAGACGTGGTCTGCTTCATCCGCCTCGGCGTATCAAAGCGATGCTGCAAAAAAAGTGTATTGTTGTATGGGCGGAAGGGCGCCGTGGAAATCCTCGGCGAGGAACACGATAGTGAGCTCAAACCTGTGACAAGGCGATTAGTTGTCGTTCTTCTGAGACCTCGTGCGAGTTTCACGGTCTCGTCGCGCCCCTTGTGAACTTCGGCAGGGCGGAAAATATTTATAAGCGCCCGGGCTTAGAATTCGGATACCACGATACTGGTCATGCGAACCGCTTTTCTTGATTTTCGTTGTAAGAGAAAAATTGGAACAGAAAATATCCTTCATTTTTATGTGTAAATTGTATTTTTTTATCTGTGAAAGAAGTTTAGAATATAGTGTATTTTTACTTTTGTCCTCGAATGTTCATAATAATAGTACACAAAATTGTCGAGTTATGACTAAACTGGGTGGACTAAACTGAAATAAAATCGTGCTCCTGCAAAACGAGAATTCTTTAGATACGACAATTTTCTTAGACCCCGACGGTATGTCAATAATATTGGACTGTTTTGTATCCCGTGTAATGAAAACTAGAATTATTCACTGTTCTACTCATGTCCTTTGACCGTCCTTTAACATCAAATCAAACCTTTTCAGTTTGTTTTTTAGTTCTTTTATCTTTGTAATTCATATTAATAATTTTTTTTCTCGAATTAAGTGAAAAAGTGTTTTTTCAAAATAATTATAATGAACTCGAGAGACCGTAGCATGATATTTTTTTCCGGACAGTAGATGAAATTGACGGAGAAGTATTACGTCCTACTGTAAAATATCTTCTAGATATTTTCTAGCTTAGTGTAAACCCACGCACTGCATAACAAAGTATATGAAAGTGTATAACCGTGAATCACGTAAATTACTTTATAAAATGTGGTACGCGAAATCGGTTGCGTTTTTAGTTTAAAATTATTTTGCAACATCAAAGTGAGATGGGATAAATATAAAATGATTAGAAAAAATGCTACCTGAATGCCAGAACATGAGACTATTGATGGAACTGTAATATTTACAACATATTCGATACAAATCGTAACCCGCAATTGGAAGTGGGGATTCTAAATGTGCACGATTACGCCTGGAATTCAGAGGGGCGCGAACGGGCAGATAATTAGCAAGGTGCAGCGCGCGTGTGGAAAGCGCGACAAGAGCAGAGAGTTGAAGGTTAGTGGTCGCGCTCGTGGTCGCGGCCCCGCCCGCTTTTGCCTGCACCGTCGCGTCGCTCACCGCCGCCCCTCCGCCAGGGGGAAAGCGGCCTGTCGCGTGGGGGCGCGGGGGAGGGGGCGCAGCGGAGCTTCAATAGCGCATTCGGAGCGCCGGCGATATCTTTGTTGTATGTTCTATAACCCGCGCGTGGCGCGCCCTCAAAGCGGCCCAGGCCGTTGCCGCCCCTCCCCAC
>BOPP01000153.1:372886-383348 GCA_017312745.1 Gryllus bimaculatus
CTTCCCCCTACGTTCCGCCGCCCCGCCACACCCCGCTCTCTCTGCTCCTTCCGCCCTATGTAAGTTCTGCACTCGTATCCGTGCCCCAACGTCTGTCCAACCGTTTTCCCACTCAGCACTGCCAGTTCAGATCGCTTCACCCCGCTTCGCTCGGAAACCACCGTTCCCCTACCCGTGCGCACTACTTTTTTTTTTACTCTTCTTCCTAACCACCTCTTTTATCCGTGGACGAGGCGCCTATACCCCGCTGGCACCTTTTATTGCTCTTCCCACGCTAATCTGGTAATATTGTCGTTGTATTTATTTAGATCAACTCACGCATTACTTTTCCTTTAAATCACGTTTGCAGCTCTAATTGTACTGCCCACACGTCACTCCCTACGCCTGTTTTGCGACATTCCGCACTGAGTCAATTCACGTCAATTCTCTTTTTTGTCTTTTTTTATTTTCTGACGTACTACTTACATAGTATAGATGAAGTATTGTAATGCGGTGGCAAAACATGGCAATTTGTTGACAGAAAAACGTATTGCCCTGATATCGCACAAGTGGATAAATTCTGTTTCTATTCGTAGTAAATTACTTCCTCTAACACGTCAGAACCCACATACTGTGGGTCTTTGATGCTGAAAACTTCGTTTACTGCTAAACGTGTTTTTGTCCGTCTGTCTGTGATCGGCGGAAGCGCATAAACCGTTCAGAGGACATTCTCCAAAATGATCATTTGGCGGGCATCCGCTAGACCGGGACGTGGCAAGGGATGGCAGGGTTAAATATGGATGGAAATTGGTGGAGGGTGGCAAGCGGAGGGGACTCCTGTTCATAAGAGGGCGATGCCACGAAGCCCCTGGTTAGTCTGCCGTGTATGAACAATTGGCTTTTGCATTGTGTTGCGTTGCGTTGCGTTGCGTTGCGTTGCGTGGGATGGGTGTTAAATTGAAGTGCATTATAAACAGATACGTTGATATTCCGACACAGAGCTGAGGCCGGGTGCGTTAGCATGAGGACATCGTAGACTTCAAAAGCGGGTGGTAGAACTATTTTAAGAAGACAAGTTTTCGTGCTCCTCCTAGTTGTAGTGTTAGGACTAGTCGATCAATAACGACTAGTTCAACAACTTTTGTTTAGAACATAAATGTCCTAGGTGCCACCTAAGGATATTATTATTTTTTTTCTCAGAACTGTGAAACTATATCTTATTTTCCTTTTCAAATCAACTATTCTATACCAACTCAGTTAAATAACTGTATAATGATGCCACCCCCGAAATGATAAGTTTTAAGGACAACGTATCTATAACTTCTCTGATAAGCCGTTTTTATGCCTCCTTTCGATCACATCTCGGCGGATGGCGGAGCTTATAAAATATGGACCATGGTCCATACACTTTCCTTCCACCAGACTTTCCTCGTTTTCACCCTTAAGGCACAAAAAGATTGACTGATCCCCACCGAACGTGGTCTAGAAAGAATTCAATTCTTATCATTTTTGGCGCCTTACAAAACGGATTGTTTGAACTCGTAGTAACGAGAGAGGTAATTTTTGGAAAATGTAACGGAAAATGGATATGGTTATCCAATTTACATCACTCTTTCTTCATTTCGGTTACATTTCGCTAGTCACCTATTTAGCTTGTATTCCTCTTTCACTGCATCACTTCGCAGAGATATTCGAAACTGATGGAATCGACGTTACGCAGTGTGAGACTGCGAAGTAAATTACTCTTATCGATGGTGAGTTCATTTATTTGCTATTTATAACCTGGCTTGCCCTGACCTGGGCTCCTGGGAATTGCATATTTAAGTCAGTGGATGGCGTTCGACAGCAGCAGATGTGGAAATTGGTTCGTAAGGCTTGAGTTTTCCAGTATGCTCACCTGCGAAGAGAATTCTAGCATGAAGCAGAGTCCTAGCAAGTGCAGCATACGACCATAGCGTCTTATTCTTTTCATGACTATGTGACAAAAATTGCTGTAAAAAAGAAACTATTTCTTATATATAACTACATAAAGATACTATTTCACACATGTGCAGAGCCTATGCACCTGTGTGAAATCTTACAACTAATTTAATATATCGTTTCCAACAATTCAAAGTTGACCCTGCATTTTTGTAATAAACTAGTGGTGCTACAACAGGAAAAACTTTCGTGTATTATTTGTGACTTAAATAATATTATAATTTCATTTGAACCCTAACACGTATTTTGAAGCCTAATAATTTGCATAACTGGGACTAACGATTGTAGGCAATTAGTTGCCGCAGGCAGCGACTTAACTGATCGAGCAGACCTGCTAGATTTTTGGGGTAAGGTTTTTAATTTTCTATATTAGAGCAAAAACTTTTAACCAAAAATTTGGATCCATTTTGAGAAAATGTGGAAAATAATCATTGGGCGTGATGTTAAGTACCCTCAAAAATCAAAAGATCCATTGCAAATTGAAGGCATAGTGATATTGAGATTGATCTGGGAATATTCTGGGATTCGCAAAACGCGTTTTTTTGTTTCTAAAAAAAAACAAACACCACATTTCCCTGTAGCACTTCACATTTCCTCGTAATACGTAGTAGAATTTGAGAAAGTAAAAATAAGCAAATGTGAAATATTGTGAACTAGGAAGCCGTGGTCTATGCCATCGATTGTTGAAATGGCATTTTTCACGATTCTGGGAATAAAAAAAGCCTGTTAATGCTTAGTTAATTTGCCCGTTTTATTAGAGCTGAACACATGTCTTTCAGGTCCGAGATTAAAAGAGGGACGGGAAAATATCTGCGCACTCGAATTGAGATATGATCCGTGTTGCGAACCCTAAACCATAGAGCAGAGTGGTTGCAGCCGCAGCTATCCGCGCTATTTGGGTCGGCACATCTACCGCTATCCATTTGCAGTTCCTGAAATCCGTCTTTGAGCTCATACTAGGAATGGCGAATGATGTGATGGATACATGTAAATGACGATAATGAAGGTTCGGTATATTCAGAAACGAGAGAACCACGAGAAAACCTTCTACAAATGTATTTCGTGTACCACAAATTGCATGTGGAGAGTACCAGTGAACGGAGTGGAAAAAAGCTCGCGACGAGTTTGATAAAAGTTCAGAAATTTCCGTTGCAGCGGAAAGCGTGAAAAAAAAAACAACGAAGTTTCAACGGCTATTGTAAAAAAAAAGGATATAATACATTGCTCAGTTTAAAATGCGTTACGTATGGAGATATAGCTAAATTATAATGCTGAATTAAAACTTAAGGTAATACAAAGGCATCTTTTGGCACGTCATATCTTCACTTCTAAATCTACGGTATTTTTATCACCGTGTTACAGATATTAATTTATGATTATTGCTGATCATTTTGCACCCAAAGACGCAGTATTTTACTGCAGTACATACCGGTGAACTCGTGAACAATCTTTATTAAATGTTTACTAGTAAATATAGACTTTGAACATTTAGAGAACAGCGAACTTGAGTGGAAGACAGAGAATGTGTTGAGTATAATGGTATGGATCAACCCCAGATAATATCTAATTCATACGTCTTGAAACTCCTCAGCTGTGTCTTTCGTGTGTTTTACAGTGGCTCACTCCTGGACCATATTATCAGTTATTTAACAACTGAGCAGACGAAATTGTACCAATAATAACAGTAGAATGTGGGGTAAGAGGAACTGGAAAGCCCAGAGAAAAGCTGTCGCCCACCTCAGTTCACATCGAATCGAGTAGCAGATAGCAGATAGCAGATATCTAGGGCCCTGCCACCGGGAGTCGACGGCCGGACGTTGCCACCAGAAAATTAAAAATGATCAATCCATGGAAGCACAATCTATCCCCCCAAAAAGATTGTGCTCCGTGGAATGGCGTTCAACGCAATGAAGACAGCGCCTGTATCGCTGCTCCCGGCCACGACGCACTGCCGGCGCCTGGGCCTCGCGGCCGCGGCGCTCGCTGAACCTCGAGCGCCCTCGTTACCGGGCCGTCGTTAAGCTCTCGTCGTGCAACTAATGAACGCGAACGCGTCCGACGCGAGGCAACCTATCCCCCCGCGGAGCCGAGCCGCGCCAAGCCGCGCCGAGCCGAACCCAGCCCAGCCCAGCCCAGTTCAGCAGCCCCTCGCCGCCCGTCACCCACTTGCCGCGCCGGCGTTTCGTACCTCCCGAATATTCAGACTTACATTCATTAGCGCCTCAAGGGCACTGCTGCAGCGCCTTCGTGAACTATGAACCCAGGTGCAATCGGGAATGTGATCGGGCACACCGAGACGCGTCGTTGGGCTATTAGCTGCTGGAAGTCCAGCCGATAGTGTTTGCGTGTGCCTGAGTGGTTGGTGAGACGGTCTCCCTTGTAGTACGGCAAATCGTATTAGAAATTCGCTTAAAATCGGGGAGTATTGTAACCCTATGCATGAAATTTATCTCTGAGATACACTCTCAGGCACGCCTTCAATCTGCTCCTCTGGAGATAATTTAAAAAAATACTTTGTTGAGTAGAGATTGGCAGTAGAAAATTTTACAGATGAAGACACGTACGCATTACTGGAACATATCAGCTTGGGCACGATGCATCATATGGGGTTTCTAGAAGCGCAAATAATTAAAACAATAAGCACTAGTTAATATTCTATATATGTGTACTTGCGAAAACGTGTGATGCACGTAAGCACTTCCCTTCTATCCCCGAGGCCCCAGAATGGGCGCATAGAGGGATGAGCATCGCCTGGCGATTAATACAGGCATTGCAATTGCACTAGATACTGTTTATAACGCAAGACTTGGCACTCGGAAATTCTTGCACACTGCTATTATCTTTCCAACTGACACTATCTGATTTGATTTGATTTAGTTTCGTCAAAGAACAATTAAAAGGTATGTGGCATATGGGAGAAAGTATAATCTGTGAATTTTTTCTTGATCTCCCAAATCCCAGCGAAAGAGATAGTTCAGGGCATCAACTTATGTCACTGCAGTGCCTCTGACCAGCAGCTCCTAGGTTCGAGACCCGGCAGTGGCAGGATTTTTCGATACTAGCTACCTTGCTAAGTCGAATTCAGTCGCTGTTTTGAGGAGAGTTCTAGTGACCGGCTGCTTTGATAATGTTTTCCGTGCCTTTTATCAATACTAGACGAAGGCCGTGGCAATACCCTAACAAAGGGGGCCACGGGCTCTTTCCTTCCCCTTCCTTGTTCAATTCTCATCCCTTACTAACACACACTTACGCTTACATGCATTGCACTAACACACACGCCTGGAGGTGGGTCAGAAGCTTGGAGGTAGTTCTGGCTGAGGCGGTGCCCCGCTGATCCTTCGTTTGGAAAACCTCGCTAGCCGACAGGTAGTTCGACACCAGATCCCATCATACAACGGGGGAAGATCACCGCCACTTCCCGCGGGGAAAACATGCACTACATTTCGGGACTATTGACCTGAGCAGTTGACACGCCCGGAATCAGCAATCACTCAATGAATACAAATATCTTCCTCGCCCTTTTACCATGCATTGTTGTATGTGAGATGAATAACAGTACCAACAAAAAGAGGTGAGCAACATTTGAAAAAACTAGAACTGTTCGCTCCCGAGTTCTATAAAACTTCTTTGTATCGGTAAACGAACTTCAGATTCGATTTTTTTATAACTACTAACTAAATAGCTAACTGAATAGTAAAACGTACGTGTAGTGTAGCTTCATTTATCCATATTATTAACTTTCTGGCAGGTCTGCGTAACTAACCTTCCAGGCACACTTCTCCCGGGCGAATCGTATATCCGAGGTAATCTAAGAGTCACACAGGCTGTTTGACTGACGCTCTAGGCACTGTTGCCACTGTTCCGTCACACTGCGACCTTCCTCACGGCAAATGCTGATTCCCGCATCTCTACCTTCGCCCAATCTAGACTCAATTTACTCCTACAACGGAAGTCTTCTTACGTGAAACAGTAATCAAACGCCACTGCATCGGAACAGACTTGCCACGTTGACACATCGACAGATATAAACACACAGCATGATCTCTGGCGAACGTCACGTGAATATTTTACCATCTTAACAAGGTCAGCGCTACTTTCGATGTTTGTTACAATTTCCAATTATTGTTGCCAGGAAATGGAATTTAATATCTGGTACACGGACCTTGTTTTCTATATGCACGTGTTTAGAGTATCGGAAAGTACTAGCAAGAATAGTGGGAGAATTGTGTACAAGTTGAATGCCAGAAAATCATTCAATTATAGTGACAATCAAGATAACTATTGTAACATTGCTTCTATACCACCCACCCATGTCCATTCTTGGTGTTCAGCAATATCACCGTTCTACTGCATGTCCGTTCGCGTCACGATCCTCCTGAAATTACGTATGGCACCAACCTAAACACTCAGAATTCATGAACATATGAGTTTCCGACCTCAAGATCTGCCCGGCGCTTTGCACTGTTTGTAAACAGTTCACAACTGAGTTGTGGGATCTCTGCCATCGTGCAGACCACTGCCCACGCGTTAGGCGCACATTTTTGGGGCCTCTAGTTACGTGCGTAGGCAGGCGGATTGTAAGGTTAATAAGAGAAAGACGCTTACGAGAAGCATATTCGTCTTCCAGAACTGCCCATGATTCACAATTACTGACGACAGGATTAGAATTTCGAAGATGACAAATCACAGAGGAAAAAGTTCGAAAGATTGAAAGGAGAATATTGATATAACGTATTAATTCTTGAACACGTGCTTGCAAATGTTGAACAAGTTATTCATTACTTTTCAACCAAAATATGTTTTTTTTTACAATTAATTGGTGCAATAACTGTCAACTGACTTCGCCAAACTGACTTCGCCTGTCATGGGTCAGAAATCGAGTGATGTACCACAATTCCAAAGCAATTCGCTTCATCCTTATTTTGAAATCCCTGGCCTGTTGTTCCGAATGCAGTGTCCGCGATCTCCAGTGAGCATGTTACCTTGCCCGAGACCTTGATATGCCTGCTATAATTAGTGGCAAGGGATTGGACAAAAATAGTTTTATACATCTTGGATGGAAAGGCATGTTTTCAGGGCGCGCTCTTTTATCACCCTCCGTTCCACCTTAGATGGCAAACAGCTCTTCCGAAAAACGTACACTTCAGATTTGGTTCATGAATAACTATTATTTTCAATCGTGGATAACATAATAAAAGCGAATGAAAATATGAGTGATAAATTGCACCACCAGCGATTCATCAACATATTTTTATTTGATGTCAATTTTTATACTCAAGATTATATTGATATACCTTGTTAATGACATTTCTTATTTCAGAAAATACTTAATTAACGCTTTCTTTTGATATTTTACTATTTAATGTACGTGGTGATACACAATGATTATTCCGTAGAGGCGTTGTGAAATATATGAAACTTGTGAGAACATTCACTCGCGCGCAGACAGTCCCGAAAAGTACAGTAATGTATTATTTAGTCGATGGAAGTCTGAAACAGAAATTTTTAGAAATTGTAATGCATCAGTAGAATAACTCTGAACCCACTTCGCAATTACACGTTTAGTCTTTATTCAACATGTTTGCACTATCCGTTGAAAAAACTGTAATACTAAGAATGACACAATGTCGCCAAACGTGGGCTTTTAAAACATGGTACGTGCGGTGCATTGCTACATCATGTTAACAGATCTAGATTTGGTAGTATTTGATGTGGGAGAAGAGAAGAGATGCTTGATAATAATTGTGAAAACTGTGATCATATTGAGAAAAAAACTACAAATAATGAATAATTCTTTAAACCGTTTAGCAAAATACTTTCCTTCTGCAATTCACTCTGGAGGCATTTTGTAATTTCACATCTTTGTATAGGTAAGCAGAATGTCAGACACGTCGGGCTGTGGGAATAAATACATTACCCTTCAATTAGGTTAGTAGGAAATACTATTTTATTAGTATAAATGAAAATGTCAGACTAACTAATTTGAAAAGAATTCCACGAATACCTTTTGTCCGCATTTCCAATTCCATATATTCAGACACCATGTTTGAAACCGCTATGCGAAAATGCCACCATATTAGCTTGATGTTTGACTAATATGTGAAGTTATTCGCTGTGCAACCGTCCCAGCATGTAGGTATTCAGTGTTCCCCGTCGCATTGAAAACGCCTCTCAGTGCCGCAAGCAGGCCTTAGCGTGATATAACCAAACGCGATGAACGGATGAATGCGTTTATAATGTTACATATTTATCCAGGTGCGATAACGGTTCAAAGGCTTGCAGTCGGCCGTCATATTCTCAATATGAATCCTTAGCGTCGCTCTGTTTGAAAGTGATCGATTTTCACAATCATGTCATCTCACCATCCATTTTAGGTCGTAATTCGCATCTATTGATCGATTAAATAGCGCTTTGTGAGCTACGTTTATGTTTACATATAAGTCGCTCTATTAGTGCACTTTTAGTACAGACAATTTTAAGCCGTAATGTAAATTAATCCCATATGTTGAATATTGTATATTCAGTTTGAATATGACTTGTCCACGTAACTTGCTCTGTGTTAGCTTGCTTTGTATTATCACTTCTGCTTGATATGCAATGTGTTTATTTCCGTTTGAGGTTAATTCAACTCATAAAAATATTTCTAAACATTAACGCGTGAATAATGGGGCTGGTCTACGTTTCGTTGAACTCTCTGAATTTACGAAAATTACTTGTTATAAATAATGGAAGAGAGAATTAGTTTTTTAAGCGTTACTAAAAGTGAGTATGGCCGAACGAATGCGTGGTGTAGTAATAAAGCTCATGGCGAGTTAACTCGATGAACTTAAGTACGAGTCGTTGCGCAGAGAAAAAAATGTTTTCTGAGTGGAAACACGTGTGCAGGTTCATATAGTGGTATAATATTGTGAAGTCGTTACAAATAATGCGAGAAAGTATGGGCTACTGCACCACTAAGTTTTTTAAATATAGATATTAGCACTTTTTCCATCTTGCATCTATTGTGTCCTATGTTACGCCCTACACTATTTTTGTCTTCGATATATATTTTATTTTTTAAGGGTAGTTTGTTTATTATAGCTGCTGCTGTTTATTCTTTTTTTAAATTAATTGTCATAGAGAGAGAAAAAAACGCCTTTATTTCAGGACAGCTGTAATCAGCCATCTGGCTGTGACAGTATTGAGTTTATGTTTTTATTGTTTAGTTTTGACTACAGAAAGGTCTTGATTTGACGGTCATGAGGGTAGAGCAAGCGTGGAAACGGGACGATGCATCTTGAGACGCTTCCCAAGCTGACCAATAAAGACAAAAACTCGATATTGTGTGCCAGTCGGCAGGTGATCAGAGAGTTAGTGTATCTGCTAAATACCAGTGCAGACTGATTTGCTGAAGGGCGCGATGTCAAAAATGGGCTATGTGCATTTTTATGTGAAATTCCCCACTGAAGTTATCGCCTTCGAAGTGCTCTAGAAATGTGTGACATTTGTTCTGATCGCCTGGATATTTGAAATGGCACAACAAGTAAAGGTAAGTGGCGGAAATCAAATTGAAAGTATTTAATGGCGATTCAGTGGTGAAACCATAGTTGTAAAGGAAAGAACAAAATAAATGAATGAAGAAATAAATCACGAATTTTGCGTTGAATGTTTTTCATTTTAATATTTTAAAATCACATTAATGTTTCATTTCAAATGAATTTCTTATGGAAGTGAGCAGTTCTAGATAGAACCAGTTCAAGAAACCCATAAAATCGCGCTGTTAATATACAACTCATCCTGCTTTATTGTAATCAAATGACATGCGTAATTTTAAAACAAAAGGATAAGTGATTTAGATTGAAGAAATATGAAAGGAAATCAAATGAATGACAGACCTTTCAGTAGATGTTACAGCAATTAGAACCAGAACAGCGCTTTGCAATTTTGTTGCGGTTGTGAACATTGTTGCCATGATTATTAGATATACGTGCTCCATTTTCTAGTGTATATAAATAAAAAAAGTCTCGTTCTTTGAATTAATACGTTTTTGTAATTACCAATCTTGATGTATTTTGGTTGCATAAATAGAGAACTTGGTATCCCAAGTAACACGCGTCTTAAAGCGCCACTATCTTCCAATTGTGTTCCATAATCTAATAAATTCAATATATATATATATATATATATATATATATATATATATAGTGTGTGTGTGTGTGTGTGTGTCTGTGTGTGTGAGAGAGAGAAAACTTATTTCTCGGCTGTATTCTATGCAAACTACCTTCTCTGGAATTTCGTAGTTAATTCTTGAATGTGCAGTGACAGGTTTATGCAGTGTTGGAAATTATATCTAAACAATACATTAAAAAATAGTCATGTTCTACAGTAACACAAGTAATGTACTGATTTTTATTAATAAATATCACGGGTCGATTTTCTGGAAAGTTCCATAGAGCCTGGAGTTCGTATATACATCTCTCGTTGCTATGGTAGCCATACGTCATTTATCCCGTGACCGTACACA
>BOPP01000153.1:391955-473397 GCA_017312745.1 Gryllus bimaculatus
GTTTGTCAATCGCTCGCGAGCTCCGAGCGCGACGCCGGCAATCTTTCCCTTATAGACAGACCGCCTGTTAGTGTTAGCGTTGTACTTGAGCTCCCCTTTTTTCGTTCGGTATCGCACACGTGGCTGTATCACTGCATCAAGCGTCAGGGGGTCGGTTTTACCTTCGTTTCCCACTGCACATTCATCGACGGATTCATCCTTTGAATGGCTACAGACCATCCTTTGAAATGGCGCCGCACCGTTCCATTTTGCGATGTACACAGCGGCTGGATAGCGAAATCAGATGACAGATCTTCGTTTTAGACACTCCGTCTCCCGTGTAATTGAATCGACACAGCACTGAAGCCACGGTGCCTAAGATTATCACCTTCACCTAATCTGAGAGGAGATGAGCTCCGGTTAACCGTTTCTGCTTAGCCCATTTGATCGGCTTTGGGAGGTTTTTGTGCGCGTGGTGCTGAGTGTGTCCGCCTGTGCCACACACACGGTGACCTCGTTCGTGAATGGGAGGGAGTTTGCATTGCAAAAGTTCAATATTGATGGTACAGTTCTTTTTCTAAATGTAATCCATTCTTTAAAACTAGATCTTAAAATTATGTATATGAAAATCTCTGAATTTTTGAAAATTGCAAATGCAAATGATCAATTTCTTTAAGCATCGGGAGTTTTTTTTTTTTTTTTTTGGATGTGCGGCTGCTGAGGTAGGGGCCTGGCGTGTTTTTTTTTAGGGCATGAGTTAGAATCTTGCTGCGGAGAAAATAGTTTTTCTAGATGAAAAAACTTTTGTAGGTTAATGTACGAGTACTATTATAATATTGCGTACCCGTTTCAAATAATGCGATAAAATATGTGCTATTGTTGTTCCACTAGTTTCTTTAAATTTTGCTCTCACTTGCATTGTCTGGTCCCAATGACATTGTAACAGGATGAGGACATGTCGCGTGCGGTCTGTGGACGGTTGTTCGAGGCAGTACTTCGGAGAACAACTTTTAGAGGCTGTAGCATTGTCCGAACCGGCTTCTTCGTTTGTGTTATCGTCGAGACTCGGACCTAGGATCTCTTCCTTAACGATGCTTCAACGCACCGAGTAAAGTATTGCGTTATTGCAATTCCCGGGCGCGCGTGCGAGGTGGGCCGCCATGTCGCCGCGTGCCGGGCGCACACCTCGGAATGCGTCGCTGCGCGTGGAAAAGTACCCCGAGGTACTCGCGGACCTGCGCCCGGCCGCCCCTTGCATATGAATGCGAGCGACCTAAGCCAAACGCGTGAATACGTGAAAAGCAAGAAAGCCTCTGCCGAGCAAGGCATCCGCCTCTCGCCTTCAGAAAATGGTAAACGCCTCCGTGCCCTGGCGCCGCATATTCCTGTCAGGGCCAGCGCGAGCGACCGCGATCTTCAATTGACACGCCGTTCAAATTTCTTGAATTTGGGGCGTGTCTTGGGACCGGAAAAATGCCCGCTCAAGCGAAGAGAGGTTCTGACGAAAGACGTTTCAGTCCTAGGTCTGGACAAGTGAAGAGCTTATTTCCAAAATGACGCCCTTGTTTGTACAAGAAATGCAATTTCTCAGGAAAGGAAAGAATTCAAACTCAGAATTATAGTTCGAGATTCCATTCATCGAATTTGGAATACTGTTTAACATTGGACAAACGTATTTTTTTAGTAAACTGTTTCTCGTCATAATGGAGAAGTGTCTTAAGAAAATAATGATATGTAAAACTAGAAAATTAACGGAGGTTAGGTCATTTCGGAAATAATCTCTTTAATTCGCTCCAGAATGGTGTTCACGTACATGACTTTCTCTGGACTGTTATGCCATGACAAATGATAATTTTGTTACTAAAATTGATTTCACCGTGCTACCCGCTTGACACGACAAAATTTGCCTGCGCCTTCCCCACTACAGTCAAGGTTAAACAATCCCTCTTTTTGCGTAATTCGAACCCAAGAGCGATATCTCTTGCTGTCGCGTCCACTACCCAGACCGGCATGTGATGCTCTGATTCCGAAAAAGGTGGGACCAACGCTGCCTCACAACTCCAGAGGTTAAAATTTAATTTATCCTTCTGAGCCAGCATTCGTCCGATGGCTCGATGACTACGGGGATCGCACGCGGGTGGTGTCTCGAATGAGCCCGAACCGCAGGCAGTTCTCCGGAATGAACCAAAAGCAACTGTGACGTGCTGGCATAATCCTGTTCAAAGGGAACTTTTGTTTCGCGTTACAACAGTGTACACGTACAAGTTTCATAGTACGTCTCTTTGATCCGGTAAAATATACGTGAAAATCATATACTATCTACCGTATTGTATGAGTGTTGTGTCACGTCCTCTACGTCGTTACTTCATTGGAATGAACGTTGAAAGAGAAACACGAATTTGTTGCCGTGAAAGGTCAGATAGGAATTGGAGCTGGGGATTGCGTTCCCTCGTTGTGTGTTACAAGAAAACCCACTTATATAATGCTTACTAATTAATTAGTACATACTTGAGTACTTAGTAATATTCAAAGAACGTTATTAATGGTCTGCAAATTCATGGAACAACAATTTTTTGATTCCGTGTCGTTTTGATATTTGAGTTATATCTGATTATCACGATGCAATTTGCATAGTCACTGTATTTGAACTAGAAATTATTAAAATATATTAACGCATATTGGGAATCTGAAAATCGTATGAGGAAATAATTGACAACGTTCTTCTACCAGTGACACTAGAGTTCACCCAGTGACTTTTGACATTTTCGAATTACCCTACACCAATTACCTCTGAAGAACCTAGTGAAGTGTAAGGCGTAATGACAAGTTTTGCTGATCGGATCTTGCGAGTGAAATGATCCGGGAAAAAATTGTTCGTTGACTCGTGCTACTTATCGCGCCTTAGTTATTGCGTAGTTATTAAAACTGCTTCCGTCATCTTCTGGGATGTTACCTGTAATGAAATATTTATCGCAGGATGAGAGAAAACTTCGAAGAAAATTAGCCGAGAATAAATAATTAGGAGTTAACGGGGGACGATAAAGTAATACGTTCTCTTTTTATTTCTCATATTTATTATGTAGTCAGACAAAGTTTTGTAATTGTGTACGAAAAGTGCTGATTTTTCGATAGAAAAATGTTTTGTGAGTCCTTAGTACCAAAGGCTTTCTTTTGTTCCCAAAACGTCTGTCTTTTCGTGAACACGTCTGAATCATAAATCTATTTGCACCAAAACTGAAATTCCGAAATCAGCTGATATCGCGGCCCCTCGAATATAAAACTGAACCTTTAATTTTGGAAGCTACTTTACATAAAGCCTTTTGGACATTTTCGAAATATTCAGAAACAATGACTCTCCTTTCTTCCCCTCGCACCAATGGCAACCTTTGCACAACAATATCTACGTACTGCGCGGGTAACTCTAGGAGTAGAAACTTGAGGAAGGGAAAGCAACCTAATACATAGCTACTACTATAGCTATAGTCGTACAATAGTTCTAAATAATCACCACAATGTGTCTTTAACTGGTTTTCCTTATTGGAGTCTGAAAAGGTAGTCCTAGGTCCTCTGATAATGAAGGCCATAAAACATGCCCTCTAATGAATCTTGCGATATCAAGATTCTAACTTCGTCTGGTAACGTCCGCTGTCGCGTCAGTGATAGCCTTCGACAACGTGGTCTGTGCCTGGGGGTGCGTAGGTGTACGGGTCGTTGGGTTCTCAAGCTCTTCGCGCGGTTCACCTTGGTTTACTACCACCCCCTCCACTCCGTGTCCCACCGTTTCTTGCTGACCGTTTTCGTTGCTGCCCAGGTGCCAGCACCCATGCCTCTATTATCCAAAGTTCCGCAATCCACCAGTTAATACAACTGTTCACTTTTTCGGACATTCACCCGTTATTCTCGCCCCCTCCCTCCCCCAGCGTCAACGGCGATCACGTACCAGATTGTAGTGCGTGCAAGTATTGGAGAGTTTTAACCGCTCTCTTCGTGGATGCTGCATTTTGTATGAGACATTCGCGTCGCTAATTATACCACAACTGTCGGTTAGGGTATTTACTTTCCCATCGGATGGCGAATTGAAGAACTCGGGCGTAAAAGATCAAAATGTTTATTTTGGCGATTCTATAAATTTTGACTCCTTTCAAGTGTTGGTCATGCGGCGTGATTTGCAAATACTAGTTGAATTTATGGCTCGTAGGTTGATCGCGGTTGTTGTAATTTTTAATGAAACCGACTTAAACCAAATGCTCTCTTGCGTATACCTCAAAATTGTTTCCATGTGGGTTGTCTGTTTGTAAACCCGAACCCTTCAATTATATTAGAGCGATCATTTTAGGGGGAGAATTGTGAGAGATTTCATTTAACATGGCCTTCACTTCATGCAAGTGCTATATGAACTCTTTTTAATTGTCGGATAAAAATCGTATAGACCGGATAAATTTCAACTATGTCAATCGTGATCAAAATTATGACTAAAAAATGCGCTTCACTGTGCTTCACTGAAGGTTCCTCTGACGAACACCAGCCATCGCCACAGCCATCACCAACACAACCTCAGTCATCACTAAGGCCAACCCGCACCACCTCTAACGCCGCAACGACTATCATCCCCACTGCCACCCTCAGCACTAACGCTACAATCATCATCACTGCACCCCCCACCAATTCTGTCGCCGCCACTGACTACCTCGTTACAAATTACGGTCTCGCATCATCACCCATCTCCCGCCCACCGCCACCGGCCCGGCGATGCCCGGAGCCACGACGGCTCTTGCACGCGTTCGCTCTTATGGAGAACCAGGAAGAGAACCACCCGACCACGCCGGCCCCCGCACTACTTTGCGCTCGCTCGTTTTGGACTCCCTAGGAGCCCGCATTCCTCTGGGTTGGAGACACTAGCGTTTCATATATGATTTAGGCTAGCACGGGGTGCTCGAGCATTTGGATACTAGAGTTCAGATGTCGATTATAATTTATGTCCGTACAGTGTTTTAAATTTATTTTTGACGAAATAAATGCGTTTACTGTGTTTAACACTTGACCTGGACCATAGCAGTCGCTGGAGGGTGGAATGATTTAATGAGAAATTAATTGGGAAACGAATGGAACGGAAAACACGGCAGAAAACTTGCCGCTTGTCTGTATAGCCTACCAGAGAATTCTACTCGAAACTGTGGAATTTTGTCTTCAGTATTGTTGTGTCAATCGACCTACACGACGGGAGCGGAACGATGAGACGACGTCGGGAATGTCTCCGTTCCTCTTCTTCAGCCATCAGTGTGGTGCATGTTACTTTGTGTGCCGCTTTTAACGCGTGATTTTATTTCCATATGCATCGACACTTGAGTTTGTCAGGAGTCACACCGTGGGATCTGCACTCGATGCCGCGGGTCATCTAAAACCAACGTTTAAAACGAGCCGTCTGTCTCAGCGTGCCAGTCGACCGCGTTAGAGTTCCGGCTCCAACCAGAACCCGTTCGACGTCTTGGCGTCGCTCGTTTGCAAACATTTCGACGCCGGTTATGTCCCTCATAAATAATGAATGGGTAAGCTTAGACGCCGCGATCATGATTAGCTTTATTTTCAATATGAGTCAAAGAATTGTACGGGTTCCGAAGCACGTTGCGTTGCGCTTCCAGGCTATGTACCAGTGTGTGAGTCACATCCAACAGAGGAAAGAAAAATTCGGAGCTTTTAATAGTACGAGGCGTTATATACTATTTCAGTTAATGTGAAAAAATCGATCCGAATCCTTATTAGAAATAAATAAATATAAAGTTTGATAATTCACCGTGACGTTTAATCAAAGATGTCGTACTCAATTCAATCAAAATTAAGTCAATGGTTTGGCACATCAGTACTGCGTGCATGGTGATTTTAGCGACGTCACAGTATGTTTATATGAAATATTCAACGTGAGACGGTAAGAAGAGTTGAGACAGCTAGTATAATCAATGCTTCCAATCTCCACGAATACGAGGCAACATTTCACATTGTGGTTGATGTTGCAATATTTGCTTGTGTTCCTTGGGAAACTTTGCGGAGGTATTTAGAACGTTTTTGCAACTGTTCATATTTTATCAATGTTACGAGACTCGCGACATACTCACTTCTTTGAACTTTATGCAAAATGGATATCGTAATTAACCAGTTTTAGCAAAAATAAATATAAAGCGTTATCTATCTTGTCAGGTACATCTAGATATTAAATTTCACGAGTTGCAATGAAATTGACGTTCCTAGAGGATGTACAAGTTGGAAACACTCATTACAGATCCTGTAAAGGGGTCTCTCTCATTCTCCGCTCTCTTTCTGTCGCTTCCCTTCCTCTTTCTGTCTGTCTGTCTGTCTCTCTCTCTCTCTCTCTCTTTCTCTCTTTCTCTCTCTCTTCTCGCGAAAAATAAAGAAATAATGTTTCAGAAGACACTTCCGGTGTGCTCTGTGGTTTTCTGTCTTCGTTTTGTACACGTGTTCTCCTGACCCTGTTGTGAATGGAACTGCGATGTGATGTATGAACGTGCGTGAGTAGGTGTATGTTTGTCAAGAGAACTCATTTAGTTAGAGATGCGTTGAGAGACATTTTAACTATTGAACCTCCTAGATACGAATTGACTCTTCGCTGTTGCATTAGTGAAAAATGTTTCCGTACAGCAGATATTTTTTGGCTATTCCATAGAGAAAAAAGTGTTTTTTTTTTGTTTCATTTCTTTAACTTAGTGTGTAATCAGTTTACTCCAGCCTACTACTCACTCTTTCTTTTAAATCCTTTATAGTATCTGCTATATTGTTCCTTGGATGCAGAGGTTTTGTCAGTGTAAAACATTGTAATAACTACTTTGGTTCTTTTCCTGTGAACGACATCTATATAACTATTTAAGACAATTCAAATAACTACACAAGACAAAATTATCGTAAAGATGCAGGTTCAGTTTAAACTTTTGATGCTACAACCGCACATACTTTAGTGAAAATGGTCCAACCGGCATTTTCGCTATCAGTGAAAAAGTTAGAGAAAAATGGAGAAAATGTTTTTTATATAAATTGTATTAACTTTAAGAAGAAAACTACTAGTGTTTCTTGAATGTCCTTGATTGATGTGATAGACTGAAGTGCTCTTTTTACGAAGTCAGGCGAGAAATTAAAATCAAGAACAACCTGTTAAGATACGATACGATAATCTCGCATTCTTTCCCAATCAGAATCTAAATGAAAATCGTAGTTCGAGTATATGAATTAATGCTTAGTTGTGTTAGGTCAAAAAAGGATGTTACAAAAGCGTAAAGCAACGATTACCATTTTGAAAACTCCATGTAAATTGCACAGTACGCCTAACTGTAATTCGTTGAATATTCCGCTTTTGTGAAAGGAGGCCAGATGGCTGCAGGGCTGTTGAATCGATGTGATTACTCCTGATACATCTCGCCGATTACAAAAGAGCGCTCATGTACTCTGCATTTCATAATGTAATCCCAACAAATTAGCGCTAGTGTGCCAGCAGTCGTTTGGTGGTATGTAACAGTATGTTGCCTCACTTGTTAGTTTATGACATGAGTGGGCTGATTTTTCTTTGGTATAAATCCTCTTTTCGAATTTATGGAGACCGGTAGGCATACCGGTGATGTGCCCACCCACGCCTCTCAGCTTGCTCTTTTACTCGTCAACCCCGACCGTTCCCGATCATGCCGGTTAACAAATTAATTACCGTTTCCGCACCGTGGAACCAAAGCTGGCGTGAACATGGCCGTACGTGCGCTTCCCCCTCTCCCGGTCTTCCCTCCCCCTTGGTGCGGTTCTGGTGCGTTCTCATTCTCGTTGCTGGAGTTTCTTTTATGACTTCTGTGCGGAGTGTTGAGATCTGTAATTCTTTAACTTGTGAGGTCCTCAGGAAAACAGTTAACTAAAATCTATTAGGCTTAGTCCTTGGAAGGAAATGCTTCTGAGGAAGAATAGGTCGTGCGCGGTCGTGTAAAGGTGTAAGTACTTCGATGTAGCAGGCAATCTGGTCTCTCTATTGACGCGGACTTTTATCTCCTGGTTGGTATCCTCTTTCTGCCCCTTCTCCATCGCTTTCTCCACAACCTCCATCGTCGTCCTCTGTGAATTCGAGTCGCTCGTTTAGAGATGTCAGCGAGTAGCCTCCTCTGTGTAATCGTCTCGTGGCCCTTTCTCTCCGCCTTCCATGGAAGGTGAGTTAGGTTTTTTCGCGATGAAACTTAAACATACCGTGAACGCAAAACCTTACCAGGACGATATTTGATGGAATCATTCAAAATGGCGAACGTAAACGGGAATTTAATCATTAACACCAGATGTGAACGTGAAAGTTCGCTATCTCCAAGCTTGCACGTTTAGAACTACAGGAATTGAAAACAACACGCCGACTTGTACCACAGCAAGATTAAACGAACTAGTTTTTTTTTGTTAGGCGTCAATTTGGCTTGTAGCAACATACATAGATATTCACCATCACTGCTGATGCAACGCTGCATATAATCGTTTGTTAGTCTCGCTCGCGGTAGACGAAATAAATTGTTCTAGCATGTACGCGCAACTTTTCGTACTGTTGTTGGAATGCCGACATGATTTCTGTGCTGAATATTTGTTGTATTAATGCGTTAATTTATTGAGGGGTGACTGTCTTCATGAATGCGTTAACGCCTTTCTTCGAAGTAGTAGTCCATTACTTTCGTGCAAAAGCCCTAAGAAAACGTCACCTTCGCATCCGAGTGAGACACCCAGAGCCGGTTCAATGTAGTCATACACGTGCATCGGGCCCCGACGTAAAGGATTTTCAAAAACAGTAAGTTTTTGTGCGAAATATGTCATCTGTTTATAGAAATTGTCAATGGCGATCAACCGTTGACATATGTATTATACGAATTTGAAAATGCATCTATACTATAGTAGAACATTAATTTTATTTTTCTACCCGTTATGAATATGATCACCTCCCAACGCTCAAGAAAGTAAAAAACGTTGCGTCGAAATCTCTCGGGCAGCAGGGCACAGACCAACCAACTGAAGTATTACGTCAACTGATTGCAGACGGACAGTAACGGTAGTTGCACATGCTCAGAATCAGAAAAGATGTGTGATACCTAGAGGAGCAACTTTTTCTTGATGCAGTGCATGCTCAATGCTTCTTCCGTACACATGAACTTTTTTTGTGGCTTCTGGCCTACCTTTTTAATCGACGACTCTACCGTTTAGATTTAGATTTAGATTTATTTAGTCAAAAAACAGTAAAAACTGTATGTGATGTATGGTGGAGAAAATAATCTGCGCGCGTTCTCATGAGTTCCAGAATTCCTTCCCATCATTTTGATTATAAATAATTGAAAGATGAGTAAAAGTTAAAGATAAATAAATAAACAAACAAACAAGTAAATAAATAAATAAATTAAAATAAATAAATTAATTAAAAAAATAAATAAAAATAAAATTTAAAAAGGCGCGAGGTTAACGACATTTGAAAAATCAGTTCCTGTGTTATAGAAAACCTATTTGCAACGGTAAACGAACTGCAGATTTTATTTTCTGTATTGCTAACAAAATAGTAACTCGCCCTTTGGAATGACAAGTTTCCAGCTGACAAAATAGACGAAAATAAGTCGTTAGTGTGACAAGGTTCCGCAATCTCTGGACAAATAGCTACTATAAAAAGTCACTTCTGTAGGTGGAGAGATGACTGACTAATGACTTAACGAAACTTTGATATCAATTTACTCTAAACGACTCAAATGTTGGTTGGCGTTTTGCCATTCCGAAAGGTCGGACTGCGTCCGTCGCTTGCAGAGCGATCGCGTAGCAGAGACATCGCGCGGCAGCGCCTCACAGTGACAGGCCGCGCGTGACGAGCCGCGGCGCACCGATGCGTCCGTTCGGTGGACGCGCGGATATGTGGACGCGATCGCGCGCTTCGCGGCTCCGCCGGCAGCTGGCGGGGAGCTGGAGATTGCTGGACGCGTGCGACGTGGCAACGGAAAGCTGAACAGTGAGCCAGGGGTCTTCACGGTCTGGGAAAAAACTTCACAGCATTTGAGCTTCGAAGAGTGGAATCATGTTCAATAATCAAAATTTTCATATGAACCCGGTCACTCAGCTATATATCTGATGTACGAATGCTTACGATACGATGTACGATGCTTAGGTAGAGTGGCCGTTTTCAGAGGCGGATCCAGAGAGAAATTTTAGGAGAGTAAATTAAAAATATTTTGGTCGAATGTGTCATATTACAGATTTAGTCAAATGTCGCTGGATACACCCAGCACATGCCGCGATACGATTGTATTCGTTTTAATGATTATCCTAAAATATTTTTGCTTGAAAGTTTCGAGACAAATCAAAATTAATAGCTACTGAAACATTTTAAGGAGGGAAAATTCCCTCATTTCCCTCCACGTGGATCCGCGCCTGCCGTAATTAAGAAGTGGAGTTCAAATAAACGATCACAGACAATTTTTTCCATAAGAAAACCTCTAGGGTCGTATCCGTGTCAAAATATGAAACTAATAAAAATAATGAACTAATAATTTTTAAAAAAGGTGGCCGCTTTCTTGGGATCCTGGCCCACAGGGCGTCGGTAGGAGGCGACAAATCGTCGGCGGTCGCTCTCAACACCTGCAGCAGCAGCCATGCAGGTGGCCTTGCTCCGCCCGCAGCGCCCACACACATTTGGCTTATCCCCTCTGCACCAGCGCAACCGTTCTGCCCCCCCTCTCTCTCTCTCTCTCCACTCTGACCGCTCTCCCACTCTGGGCGAAGACAAGCACCGCTGCCACCTGCGTTGGGTGACAGGGAAGAACCCCAAAGGGATGCCGTTAGCTGTGACGAGGCAATTTCCGAGCTATGGAAACGGAAAGCGTTTCTTGTACTATGTTCATAATGCCTTTCTCATTCTACGTATGTATGAACTGTTTCGGTGTTGACCAAACTGTACTTTAATAAAACGTCTCTCTACTCCCTTGCTTTCCTACTGAATTACTCCTCATTTGGTGTTGTGTTTCGGTTTCTGAAACCTGCAAATCCACGAGTCACCTTTTTTCACCTTACTGTGCTATTCTTCGACTTGAAAGTCACCTCCCCGTTTTGATTAGAAATTCGTCCTTCCATCGTCCCGAAACTAAATATTGAAGATAATTGAATTGCTCTCGATTGTAGGTTCCACGAAATGTGATCTTCTGACGTTTCGCGTCATTCGCCACCGGATTATCACGTGTTCGTGACATTGCAATTCTTTTTTTTTCTCCTCTGGAAAACGAATTCATTTCTTCGCGCGTTCATTTTACATCTGTAAATGCACACCAGCAACGGGGACCGCCGTTGAAAAGAAACCGACACCTGCTGAAACAATCATCTCCAATTCTCGGAATTCTCTGATTGTTGCCGTTTCGCGCGAATCGTACCCCAAAGCGTTGACAAGCGACGTGAGCAACGCAGTTGTTTTTTGTTTTGTTGTTTTTGTTTTTTTGTTTTTTTCTGGAAGCGGTTGGGCCCCGGAATGAATTCATGCATCAGCAGATATAGCACGACAGACATAAGTAAAATGAGGAGCAACTAATCAAAACGCTTTTTGTCCACTGGTGAAAAAGTGATATGAAATCGAGGTAGATATGAAGAAGAAAATGAAATTGAAGTGTATTCGTGTAATTTTTAATTCGTTCTACAGGCTCCTGCTTTCAGATTTCTTGAAAACGCATTTAATTTAATGCGTTAAAATGCGTTTTGAAGGAATCCTAAATCAGGAACGTGTAGAACGTATTAAAATCTACACAATTTCATATGAGACTCAATTTTTTCCAACTGGAAAAAACAATATGCGTTTAGATTAGTTGCTTCTCAAATAATCTTACGGCCTCTAGTAAATAGAGAACCCATTATTTTTGAAATATCGTGTTTGTATTTATAATTATATAACATTTTATTATGTAAGATAAGAAATACATAGTACTTTTGAAATATTACCTTTTTAAAATCGCACATTTTGAGTTCATTTTTATGTTAATTTTTATTAAATGTACTCAGAATTTCAATATTATGAGGGCGCTCCAGAGGTTGATCGTACGCAGCCCTCATAATTTGGCCGTGGGCAGGCTTTCTGTGGCAACACACGACTTTTGTAAGGAGGCTTATTACTCCCTCCGCTCCCCTGAGCAGGGCTTGATTCGTGGGACGTGGCGAGGGATGTCATCGCCACAGTGGAGGGGGCGCCGCCGAGGCGGGCGGGCGGCTGGCGAAGGGTTCGCCAGAGAAAGTGGGATGAGGCGGAGGCGGAGGCGGCGCCGTCAGGAGCCGAAGCGGCTTTGTGAAGAGGCCTCCTGCCTGCTCTTCGCCGTAGGGCGCCACTGCCGCAGCCGCCGCCTCCCTCTGCCCTTTCCGTGGGAGATACCCCATTAATTTCCTCTCGTGTAAGCGATTCGGCTCGAGACACTTCTGCGTGTATGAGAACGTACGACAAGGCCACATCGCGTAGGTCCCATGCGATGCTCTCCTCACCCCCGCCCTTCCCAGAGGCAAAGCCGCCGCCGCCGGAGGGCGCATCTACAGCTGTGCCTGATGTACAAACTTTGATTATTCCGCGAAATTTCGAAAATTGTTATTGTTTCCCTGCGTGAGGGCAGGGGAGAGCATGTGACGCCCTAATGAACATCACTGTCGACGAGAACTGACGTGCCCGGATATCAGGGTCATCGCCATGATGGTCTGCGGAGACGTTCTATGTGATGTACGTCGTACTTTGTGGCTGGCTGCTTTAGACACCGTCTTTTGTTCACTTGTTTGCCGAGAGATGTTGATGTATTTGAGTTTTAGTATCGAATAACATCGAATCGAATCCACTGGAAATATCGAAAACCCTAAAGTGGAATGGTATTGATACACGATTTTACATTTAAGATGAGCCTGTACTACAAAAAAATGTTAAAACAATAGTACATGTTGACATTTCAATTTTACTTGAACATTTATTGTCTTTACAATTTCTTATTTTATATTCAATATATATCTAATGTTAGATATTAAAATGAGATCATCAACATTTTATTCTAATACCGCAGTGCTAATTATTTTTTCGGACCCCGATGCTAGTTTTTTATAGATATCACGATATTACCTATTAGTTATTCTTAATTATGACTCCAATACCTAAACTTTCAGGCTACATTGGGATGCATCAGTGATTTGATGGGGAGATTATTATAAAGATAACAATTGATGAACGGTAGAATGAGAGGTAGGGGCAACTGGAGAACCCCCAGACATCCTACCGAAAACCCGTTTGGTCCGTACGGAACTTGAATCTGGTACCTTGTGTACCGCGTACTCGTCGCTATGCTATGAGTCGCTCTAAACGATTGATTACTATCGATAGTCACTATTTGGGAGTTTTCTCACAGCGAAGCGTTACAGCAATCGACAGCGTTACCGATCTGCGCATGCGCAGTTTGAGTTTCACATCACTTGTGTACATCTTCGCATGCGCAGATAATCGAGATCGCAGTCGATTGCTGAAAGCTTTGCTGTGCAAAAATCTCCCTATTAGTTGGGAGTTCGTGTACCCTCGAACGTTAAAGCACTATCTATCTTGTGCGCATACGCAGTTCAAGTTTCGCATCACTAGTGCATCTGCGCATGCGCAGATGATCGATAGTGTTGTCCGCTATGGCATGCACAAACTCCGTTGTATCCAAACAATTAGAATCGATACTTAAAGAATCAGAAGCATCGCAACATCTTTATCTGCCCCGCAGTAGGGTGAGGTGGAATGTAATAGTATTGAGCGCTCAATTGCTGAGGTAAGCACGAAAACTTCGATAAAAAAATTACTGGACTCGCATTTTCATTAACATGAACGGCACTTTTTGTGATCAGTTGTTAGTTTTGTTTGTGTTTGACAGGTATCATCTCTACCTTAAGACATTCCACGTAACCGTGACCTACTGAAACATTAAAAGAGGCTCTACTTATTGTTCTAATCTTGAAGTTGTTGACCTTTTGCTGCCACCTCAGTCCGGTAATCAACTCTTGAATACTTTTTTCCTACCGAACGATTTTAAATATTGCTTCATAAACCGGACTCTCCTGGCTTCTGGAGCTTCCGAGCGTCATTAGACGAGAAGGAGATATGTGGGGCCTCTTGGGAGAGAGGTAACAGCATGGGGCGACGAACCGGCCTTCTCCACACCGCTCCGCGCCGACCCCGCTCCCACCGTCCCGGTCGCCACGGCTGTGCCCCGCTCCCCCCCCCCCATGTGTGTCAACACCCACGAAGGCCAGCCAGTGCTCATGCATCCGAGGCGCCCGCCCACGTGTCGTCGCCGCTACCACTGGCATTAGTAGTGACTCCTCCCCCACGTGTTGCCGTAGCCGCCGTCAACACCAAACCATCTTCATCCTCTAACCGTTTCAACCATCTCAAATTACATTGCCGTCATTTTCTGACTCCATTGGACACCGCCATCACAGTCCACAAACCGCAGCCGGACATTACCGCTCACCCCACCGCCAGAATCGCACTTTCACCGCGTTACTGGAATGCTTTTCTTGCGACCTTCATCTTCTCTCCGCTGCCAGATCTGTCTTTTACCACGATCCTTACCAGCTAGTCTCACCGTCACTGCCATCAGTACCAACACCAAACTCAGGGCAGGGCTCAAAGTATTCACCATCTCCTCGGCCTCTCCGCTTCTGACAACGTCACCATCAACGTTCACACTCAACTGTTCTACCTCTGGGGGAGGGGGGGTGACGATTTTTTAGACCACATAATTATCTTATTGTTAACCATCTTATTATTACATTGGTATTGGCTTAATGCTAACACACAAGGGTTGAGCACCGTCACTTGCTTGGAACTTGGTGCAATCAGCTAATAATAAAAACAAAATGGAAATGTATCCGTAAGTTAGATTTACTGTAAATTACACGCCCTACATTTTGTTTTTGTTCTTTGCTAAATAACGTGGATTTTTGACATTTTTGGTCTTGAGGGTTTTATGGCTTCCTGTGACTTTCATTGAACCGCCGTGTTCTATCAGCGCCTCGCCAGTCGGCCATCAGCGCAATCCTCACCTCTCCGCCTTTATCGCCAGCGTCGTTGCCGCCCGACGCGACGCCCTCTCTAATAAGCGCGACCGCCCGGCGGCCAGGCGGCCCCGCGCCCGACCCTTATCACGCCGCCACACCCGACCCACCGTATTGGAGAAACGACTGCGCCGCGATCGCCCGCCGCCGGCTCCTCCGCTCGCCCCCTCGCCCCGCCTCGCCCGCCCCGCCGCCGCCACGCTCGCGCCGCTTCGCTGTATAAATAGCACCGGGCCTAATGCGTAGCGGGGCACGAGAGCCGCGCGCCACACGGCCCATCCCGCTGTCCTCGGTGCCCGCAGCCGCCGCCGCCGCCGCCGCCGTCGCCGCCTGGAGTTCCTTGCCCTGCTCCCGATCCAGGGCGCGGGCAATTTATGGCGGCCCTCTGAGAACAGGCGCTCATGCGGCCTCGCTGCAGAAATTTCTGTTTGTTAAATGGGATACACATGACGCCGCCGCCGCCGGGGCGAGCAGAACGGTTGTTGATGCTGCGATTGGAAGCGTGACGCGAGACGCGTTTGTCGCGAGAAGTGTTTGCCCGTTCCACGATCTTTTTCGCGAGAGCGATTTATTCGTTACTCTTGGAAGTATATGTCTCTTGCTACTAGTAATAGCTTAGAAAACAGCTCGCCTGTAAAGATCGCGTTCATTTGATATGATTTCCTTTATTCCTTTATTTTCTTGAGGTAGAATTCGGACTTCTCTCATGAAAAGCACCTCAGGATTTTTCCTAGCATGTAATTACTGCGACCTATGTTTAAATGGTAATACATCCGCGCCATTGTTTACATTATTCTCATCACTTTATGCCTGTTTATTTCATTTTATATGATCATTCTCTCTTTCGCTCTATCGGGCGCTCCGTAAATTATATATATGTTTCCCTTTTCTCATGTCCTTTTACCCTCTCCCCCTGTTTTCCCTTTCAATCTTTTTACTCCTGACTCCTTGCAACATCGCTCCATGTCCCACAACGCGTGTCCTGTACACGTGTCCTGCCTTGAACCGTCTAGCGTCCACTTGAGAGAATCTCTTCCGTGTTTCTGGGAGGTCTTTCGGATTGATAAACAGTATTCTTCAAGTGCTCGTGGGACATGGAATGATCATAAATCTCAATTAAGAGTCAAGGATTCAACAGAGCTCCATTTATTTCTTACTTTGTTTCGACATCTCATCTGCTGATTCCATCTAACATTGAAACGTTTCAGTGCATAGTATTATTTTTCTTTGCTCGACGTCATCGGGATGAATACTCGGGCATTGCAGACGTGTATATGTCGCTTGTGAATGAGAAATATCCAAATTACAAATCGCTTAAAGCATTTTGGTATACTTTTTCATCCGATTAGAATTTCAATGAATTAATAATTTCAACTTGTAACTTGATAACTTGTAGTTCTCCTATTGGACATTTATTGTACTTTTTTTTATTATTACATGAATATTACCCTTGTGAAAATTTTTAGAATGAAAGATCTGCATGGTCAATTAAATAATATCTAAACCATGTGTAATCTTCTGGTTTTATAATGTATACTAGGTTGCAATTTATATATTTTTGAGAATTTATGTTTATAATATTGTCGGTCACCTCTAGATTCTATATTGAGATGAATTCTTCGATGGCAAATACGATCTCAAATACCGGAAACTCGATGTTGACGAGATTAAAGGATTGAATCTCAGGAAGTCAAGGAATCCAGCAGCTCTTTTCTGTCCCTGTGCAGGGACTACACAGTGATATCGTTGCCTTATGATTCGTTAAGAATAAAATAGTGGCGTACATTGAGTAACTACAGAACGCATTATTAAAAGTAAAAACGTTAAGGGTTGTATACATTTACTAATATAAATTCACAATGAATCTTAGAAAATTTAAAAATGTACTCCGTTGGTAGACCATAACCAACCGAGTGCAACCGAGATTGTAGAGCAAAAGGACTTATTTGATTAATTTACGAAATTTGAATGGCTTGTATTGTCTTCTTGATAAGGTTTTTTCGTCTGAGAAATGTTTCTGCCAATGCCAATAAGGTGATTAGGACCATTAGCTATCAGAAAACCTGTGCTTGTTATCGGGCAATTATAAAATGAATGTTTGCCTTCTACATTTAAATGAAAATATTTATGTTCTCGCGATTCGAACCCACCTGGAAAAAAAACACCATTAGAGCTACTTGGGAGGTTTGCCCCTTTCAAAGAAAAGTAATTTTCACCCTTTGACTTGACCTTACGGAAAAATTAGTAAAAAAGCGCGAATATGCAGAAGTGTGCAATTCTCTAGAGCTGATTTCAATGAGTTTACGAAACGCGTTCGTTTGACCCGCCTAAGCGTCTCTGTTTAAAATTAAAACCATACCACTTGAATTTAAATCAACACGCACCGGGTGATTTATCAATGAATCAGAGACTTTCGGAATTCGGTCGAACACTACGCGTAGACTCGTTTACATTGGGCTTGTTGCGTGTCCCCCTCTTTCCGGATATTACTTTCGCGATCCCTCCTCCCCCTCCCCCCGCAACGGTCCGCGCCACCTGCGCCTGTAGCCGCTCTCGCGCCTCACGCCGATATTGGGTCGCGTCACCGGGCTTCCGCCGTGGCCGGGAGGGGAAGCGCAGGGAGATGGTAGGGGAAGCACAGCGGGAGCAGGGGGACGGGGACGGGGCGTTTGGGACGCGGAGCGCCACGTGGTTCGGATCTCGCGCACGAAAATAAATCGACGCACGCGGAAGAGTGTGCGGCACCCCACCGCACCGCATGGCGCCGCGTCACTCTGACCGCTCCCTCTTCCACGCGCGCTCGTCCGCGCTCGCGCACGCTCCATCCGTGCGTTTCCGCGCCCCAATGGCACTTCGCCCCGATTTACGTTTTGCCTTTGGCGGACAATTTCGGGCCATTTAGGGAACGCGCGCGTGCGCAAGGCGTCTCTGCCACCCCAGAAGCCGCAATGCGAAACGCGTGTTCGTTAATACGCCCGAAATCGTTTGTCGAAAGGAATCGTACAAATCTGTAAATTAGCCATGGCCTCCGTAAAAGACATTAGAACGATTTTAAATCTCGAAGATTTTTATTAATTGGCTTCTGTGCGAGTTTTATTAAATGACTTTTGTGTCTTCTTAATAAAGTATCTATTGTGTGTTAATCCACTTTGTCACACATAGTATTGTCTAATAAATTACATATATATGTTTCTGATTTGTAATTTGTGATGATTGGTTGTCTAGAACCGCTTGTCTTAGGACATATCAAACTTGATTTCGGAAACGAAACCTTAATATGATTTTTAAAGGCAAATTTGATTTTATAAGTTTGTTTGTTTTAAACTTCGATCATCTAATAATGAAGATCACACCTATCTTCACATTTTGAAAATTATTTTCAAATGTTTAACAACTCTCATTTTAAAAGCACGTGACTTTATACAACCTTATAAATAGTAAATGCACTTGACTGAAGTTTCCATTGAACACATATTTTCGTCACTACTGAAAAACTCCAAATATCACCCATTAAATGCTGTACTGTCATCTCTCAAAATTCAACATTTTTTGTCTGTCGTTTGGTAAAAGATCTCAGTTTAGGTAATCAAAATGTGTGAATACAATAATTTCAAACTATTTAGTTTTAGAGTAACGACACATTTTAATCTTCAAAAAAATATTTTGTGGAAAGCAACGATTTTGAATGATTGGTATTTCATTTAGTGAGCGATGGTTAATGAGGATCTTATGGTAACCCTGGGTGGGGCAGAGAAACGGAACGTAGCACTATGGTAAATAAATTTACTCAGATTAATTATACCAAAATGTCGAGGCAGAGGCAAGTACTTCCTTCGTCCCCATGGAAACCTCAAACTGAAAATTGTCATTACTTTCCGTAATTCCGTAAATATGTGTTACCCGTATTATACATTATCAGTACATCGGTATTATTTTAACAGAAGGGGATTGCGAATTGAGTTGTCTCCCCCTTCCCGGGTAACCCGATATATACTGACACTGTAGTGTTGTTGTGAATTGCGTTCTCCTGGCGCGTCGTCTAATGATCGTGCATTGCATTTGTGCTCCCGAGCGCAGAGTTCACCTCCACTTCGCGTGCTCGAAATGGGTCCAACGAATCGCACACGTCGGTCGCGCAAAAGATATGTGTATCCACGCGTGGCCCAGTAGGCGGAACCGTCACGCGACCTTGCATGCTCGCATGTTTAGGAAAATGGGCCAAAAACCCCACAGTGTTATAAACTGAAAGATCCTGAGGAAGGATGTTGGAAGGTAAACGAACGGAGAACTGCGTTTACGCGTGGGTGCAGTGGTGGTGACGGGCCGGAGACGGCAATGGGGACAGGATCCCAGAAAACTTTGTTGAAGTAATACTTGTAGATATCTGAGAAAGTTATCTGAAAAATACCCTATATTAGGTCTGAATAAATGCGTCAGATGGGCGCGCGCTTCCCTTTTGATGTGCTGGCACTTACTCATTACAAAAGTTCTCAACTGAACAAAAACATAATTTAAGTTTAAAAAAACTACTGCGATGTGGACTTGTAATGAGCTCATGAAAGATGATTAACTTTTGTTACAGCGCCTTGAAGCGTTTGTAATGTTTAGATACGGCCTTTGCGTAAATGGGTATGGAATGTTGCAGGGTGGTATATTTCGTTCGTGTGGTCTCGTCTGTGTGGAGTCAATTGCGATGAATAGTCGTGCAAGATGGATTTTTTTCTTCTTGCATTCTTCGAGGAAATGGGCGTTGTTGGTGTCCAGTTGTGATAAACTTCGTTCATTTCCCTCGTAATAATTCCTTGTTAGTCAATGTGTTTTACGAAATCCTTCGACTGACGTCAGTCCCCGCGTCCTTTACGTCGCCAATCCCTCTTTGCACATCATCTTCTCATATCCTTTTCTCGTCTTCATAGCTGCTTCCTCATGTTACCCAGCCCCTTTTTGGCTCTTCCATTCCTCCATTTCACCCCCTCAGAACAGGTCTACTGATGCATTAATTTAAGTGGTCATGATTCATGTTTGAGTCACGCGAGGAACATCGTCGCTCATTACGAATACCCTCGAATAAAGTAAATTTCCATTTACTTTATTCGACACGTTTATAACTTCAGTTCATTTGTACGTGAAGAGTATAACATTGATGTTGGCCTACGTGTGCCTGCCGAGTGTGAGTGACGTTTTGATTGTCTGACTCTATTCCCGCTCGCTTTTAACGTCAACCCAGAATCAAAAAGGCCCCTTTCATTGTCCGTACTTCTTTCATTTGAATACGCTGATCTTAAATCGGAAGACGTGTCTGAAGACAAGTTGAAATGAATATTAAATAATCTTGCATATTCGTGGACGTGAAATCAATGTGTCTTGCTTTCTCACGACTGGGTGATAAGAAAGAACACATTCAGTTGTGACTAGCCGGCAAATCGGTGTATCTAGATTTGGGTTCAGAGATTCGTAAATTGTTGCCGTTGTCGGATCTAATTTTCGATAGTAGCAATGTAGAACAACCGTTGTGACGAGACATATTCTGCGAGTCGCCCTCGAATGTCTCTGTAAAATGTTTTTGTATGAATTAAAAATAACTTACTTAGAAGTTGATTACGAGATTTTCTGAAGTAGGATATCAAACCAAAACCGCAGATATGCCGGTACGCTCTAAACCTCGAACCTCGGCTTCTCTCGAACTTCTGGACGCGGAATTAGGGGTGCAAGACCTTATCCTCCCTAGCCGTCGCTGACCCGCAACACTCGTTAGAGTGCATGTGCACTTCGGGAGCACGCAACGCTCACTTGCCGGCAGCGGTAATGAACGTAAAGATAATGGCTCGCGCGGAGACTCGATCTCACCATCTCACTAATGAGAGATGATCAATGCTAGTTCGTCAACATTTACGGAATATGTTTTCCCATCTTCAGAAATTACTATCGTACATTATCAGGCGTGTATTTGGCCACGTGAGTAACACCTTGACAATCATCCCGCCATATTCGCTAAAACTATGTTATGCATTCCTATTTTCAGGAATACTTAAGTTGTTCCAATGCGCGTGACTAGTCTCTAGTACTCTGGATACTCTCTTGTACTATATATCGGGGTTTGTACGAGTAACCTTTTGCTCTAACGCTTCCCAATTTCCCGTTCATTCTTTCGTATCACATCGCTTCGCTTCTCCTCGCCACCGGAGACGGTCTCTTTCGCTTTCTGCGCAAAAATCTCACGCAAGTCAGTTTGCTCGCGCAGGTGCTAGACATGTTAGTTTGTTTGCGATGCATTAGTGTTGTTTGCGCGGAGCGGGCGAACGACGTGTAAATGCTCGGTTCGACCGCTCAGACGGAGGAGCACCCGCCCAGTGATTTACGAAGGGGCGTTCTCCACACGTGCCTCTTGGTGCGTGCGCGTGTGTTCGGAGGGTGGGGGAGGGGGCGTTGGCTGGCTCGCTGCGAGGTGCTACTGCCTAAAGTGGAAAACTGCAGAGCAAGAGGAGTATGTCGGAACCTGCTCTTGAGTATCGCCCCGGCTAGGGGAATGTTTGAGAATTTCGATGCGAGAAACATGTCATCATTTTCTGTATCGGTTCTAAAGTATAAGTGAAATGCGTAACGAATATTTGAGAATTTAAGGAGAAATCATAAAATACCCGTTTCTATAAGGGTAATAATCAGTATTTTAGTCTAGTAGT
Organism: Gryllus bimaculatus; assembly: GCA_017312745.1. Lineage (NCBI taxonomy): Eukaryota > Metazoa > Arthropoda > Insecta > Orthoptera > Gryllidae > Gryllus > Gryllus bimaculatus. Next base: position 413,696 of record BOPP01000153.1, read on the forward strand.
GCTCCTACTAGCAAATTCAAGAACCACACAGGCTTTACCTAAAAAGTGTTCCTTCGTGGGGAAGCATACAGTAGTACATACATACAGTTTCTGACGGAAGGGTGATACATTTTAGTAGTCTAGTTACTACCAGATTACTGAACCCTTCAGTGTATACACCCATTTACCTTAAGTAAAACCGGCGAGCCTCTTTATTAGCGCATTGTGAAATTCACTGTGTCAATATTCGTCAAACTACCAAATGCTAGCTTTTAAAAAATTTCGATCACCCATCGAAAAAATGTTAGTATTCGATGATAAAATGTGTCTGAATTTGTTTCCTAATCGCAATGCATTTATTTATTTAGCGTAAAACCCGTTAAAACTGTGTGTGACGTACTATGGGGAGACGTGTATTCCGGGCACGTTTGCTAGCCTTAATTCGGGCGCAGTATCTAATGCTGTGAGGTAATGAACATTATCATTATCATTATATTTACTTACAATCACTATCATGTAAAACATGTTCCGATTTCGCAGATGGTGAATATTCTCTCAATTCTGACCCTTCACGTACCGCATATCAACATCTAGATCTTCCACCCATGCTTTCACCGTCCACATATGTGGGACATCAAAGTCAACATTTCTCTATTTGTTCATTCCGCCTGCCGATATGGTAACTCATTTTGCCTCTCAACGCAGGTTATATATTTATGAATGGTACTTAGTGAGTAAATAAATTGTAGAAAAATTCTGATTCTCGGTCTGTACAGAAACCTTCAATTTACTACATTTTATATAATGCTGTGAGCATATTAGTGATATGTTTCCGTTAGAAAATGATCGTTTTTGTTGTCAATGTACCAGAAAATACGACCTACATATGTATTACGATATTACGTGATGTTATGTATCACACATGCACAAACCTGTTAATAATTCGTTGAGTAATATGCTTTTAACATTCTTTCAATTGTAATATAAATTTGAGAGATCTAGGAGAAAAGCCATGAAAAAAGACGCTCTGTATATTGACAAGATTCCAGAAATAATAAAATTAAAATATCTATGGGCCTCGGAGGCCCTTGTTATGCATTGGAAGGTTAATAAAATCGCTCGATGTTGCTGTGTATGCATGACATTTTCTTGGCACATATTTTATAATTTCTCTCAGAGAATTTGCATATTCAAATTAAATAACTCTAGACTGTGTGTAAACATGCATTAATTCACAGCCGTGTTTTTAATACAAGGTTTTTTACTATTTTTGCTAGTAAAGCTAATATTATATTTCGCGCCATAAATTTGGATTTTATAACTCAGTAGTAGTTCACTTGCACACTCTGCTGTTTATAAGTGCTGGGCACTCTAAACTTGTTCCTGAAAGACGTGAAAATCTTGCTTGAGAGGATGATGCTCCGTCCGCCTTATAGTATCTACAATGTTCGCGTGTCTTGCATATTGCACAACGGTATCTGCTGGAAGTGCTATATGTCTCTACGGTTACCATTTGCGTCGAGGCAAAACAGTTTTATTAGTTGTGATAATTTAGAATAACGTTCGATCAGCTGAAACTTCCGAGGAGTTGTGAAAGAAGAATACGTCAAAATTGGTATCACTCTAGAGAATAGGGTCGCCTTGACTCTTGGGTGGTCTTGCATTCCACACGCTTCTGAACGATCGTTTCGATGCTTTAGGAAGATGCTCTCGTTTCAAGAAAAACTCAAGTTGAATTTTCACAAGTGACGCAACTCATTTCATCTTTAATTTCTTTGACAGGACAACGTTAGTTTCATTAAATCTTTTCCTATAGATTCAACTTTTAGAAAAAGTTAAAAAACAGAAATCCAAGAACGCTTCCTCATGTATTCGTAATAAAACGTCGAAATAAATATGTCCTGCTAAAAAATACCATAAATCTTCGATTATCTCATCAAACCATCTTGTTGCTGCTAGATGTTCCTTCAATGACACTTTGAGACACCTACGAAGATCGATTTATTTTTATAGATGAAGAGCTAATTCATCATTAATGCTCGACACTCCTGCAAGAAAATAAACTGCTAGAGGCGCAATGCCTTCGGCCCACATATCTTCAAACTAAAACACATGCTAATTAATTTCATTTACGATGGACCATAGGACTCCAGACGGTATGTGCTTGATCAGCAAGAACCCTCCCAGTAGATGGTAGTCGGCGAGCCGCTCCCCCGGCTTGCTGCACCGGCCCGCGTTAATCCGCTTTGCGTCCTGACGTCAAATTGGCCGTAATTGGCGATGACGCCGCTGGCACCAGAGCCCGGACGACGCCCGCGGAAACGAGTTTGGATCCCGATCGTTCCTCCGTCCGATATGTTTGCGCCCTTTGCTGCGCCTCTCTCTCTCTCTGACTTTTCAGTTCTCCGTTCTTCTCTGCGCTCTACTATTCGCTTTTAGCTTATTGTTCCTCCTCCGTATTTCCCGATCTCCATTTTTTTCTTAACTATTTTTTTTAAATTTATTTTTGTCCTCATTTTGTATGTACACCTTACATTTGTTCATCTTGTAGACAGTCTTGCCATCCAGTAGTTCCTTTCTTTAGAAAGTTATTATCTTTGTAGATCTCTAGTTTCATTCTCAATCTCTCCCCGCTCCATCCTCGTGTTTTTCACTCTCCCCAAACCTTTTCTGTACCTCTCTCGCACACTGTCTGTGTATCTATCTATCTATCTAACTATCCATCGTTCTTTTAACTGATCCGGTGCATGCTTTATATTTATCCTTTCTTCGTCCTCGTGCTTTTATTTTTTATTTCAATCCTCTTCTTCTCAATGCCCTTTCTTCGTCATATGCTTTTTATATGCCCTTTAATTGGATGTTCCTATTCCAAACGATACACAAAGAAACATATTTTTGTACACTCCTTAAATACATTTCGTTTTCCCATGAACTTTCCATCTGTCCTGCGTTCGCTTATCCTCGCCGTAGGTTGCGGGCTGTTCCTACCCCACGCTGCTGCCGCCGCGAGCGTAGCGACGCGCCACCAACTCGATTATTTCCTCCGTGATGGGCGGCTTCTGGCAGCGGTGTGTCACGGGAGGGTTGGGACTGGTCTGGACTGACCTGTGTTGGTCTGGGTGGAGCGGGGCTGGGCTGGACTGGGCTGGGCTGGTCGGGCTGGACGGCCGTCGGTGGCTGCTGTCCGCCGCGACCTCCGAACGCCGTCGGTCCACTCCGCCCCGCTCCGCCCCGCTCCGCCCCGCTCCGCCCCGCTCCGCCCCGTCCCGCTCCGCCCCGTCCCGCTCCGCCCCGTCGCCTCCGCCACGTTCCGCTGCCGGCCGTCCCGCTCGCCCCGGTCCGCTCGCCACGCTTCGCTCCTCGCTCGCTCGCCGCCCCGCTCACGACCCCTACCCCCGCCTCCGCTCCGTCTCCGCTCCGCCTCCTGCTTCGCCCCGCTCCGCCCGCTTCCGCCTCCGCCGCCTCCGGCTCCGCGCCACCCCGCCCGCTCCGTCCCTGCGGCTTCGCTCCGCCCCGGCCCGCCTCGCCCGCTCTGCCTCCGCTCCGCCTGCCCGCTCTACTGAGTCCGCCTCTCCGCACCTGTAATGCCTCTTACCGCTCCGTCTCTGCAGTCCGCTCTGCTCTGCCCCGCTTCTGGCTCTGCCCCGCTTCGCCTCCTGGCCCTCGGCTCCGCTCTGCCTCCTCACTACTGCCCCGCTTCGCTCTGCCCCGCTTTGCTCTACCCCTCCGCCTCGCGCCGCTGCGGTATCGCCGCCTTCTCTGCTTCTGTTCCGGCCCCGCCTCCGGCGCCCACGACATTCCCGCACGCACTGTCTACCCCGCACTCGCTCGCCGCGCCGCTCCGTCGCACGTCGCCATCTGGCGCCACCTTCCACTTATTCCAGACAATTCACCTAACCGCGCTTTCTCTAATAATCTGATGATGATAACGAACTGATCCAGCAAAGTAAGCCCTGTGGCGTTAATACAAATTTCGTACTTCATTTTCGGTTTAATTAACGATTTGGCGACTTGTGCCCGCTGTTTACATATTGCAATTGCCTAATAGAAGAGATTGTTCCGGATGCTTTCTTCATTTTTGAATAGCAATATTTTTTCTGTATTAGTACTTTTAGTAGCATCGTGTGTGCAGTGGTGCAGGGCTTGTATTAAATATTTCGATGGCGGTCTTCTTATTTTTCTTCTGCTGAGAAACGCTTTAATTTAAAATATTTTATCTGTAGTGGTTTTCCGATAAGATAATAGAGTAGTTTGACTCAGCTTGGAGGTAACCGTTAACGGCGATAATTGTGTCGAAATTACTCGAGTAATGAAGGCAGAGAGAAATGAAAGGAAACGCAGCTGAGAAAAGTTCACCGGAGTGCGGAAATCGATTTTTCATGCACGAAGGAGTCAGTGGAAGTGTTTTCTAATCCTCTAAAAAAGTCATTAGTAATGTTTCCTTGATTCCATGGTTAATTGACAGGTAGTTTAACTTACCATATTTATCACTTGATATTTACATTTCGCGCCAAATGTTAGTAAAAACTTCAGAATATGAAGAATGATAAGTTGATTTGAGGTTTTTAACGATAGATGTGTTAAATTGTTAGAAAATACACATTGCATCTGTTAATTCTTTTATAAACAAATGTTATATTATCTTCATGACAGGTTTGTCATTTTGGCAGCCATTGTTCCTTTAGATGAATTTGAGATTTTGGACGGCAAGGTTATGCTTTTTTTCTTCTTTGAGAACCGTCAACGAATATTTTGAAAATAAAGTAGCATTTTAAACGTGATCAGCCATGTTGTTTCGACATCCGCCACGAGCTTTCCGCCTTCTTGCACATCTCCGGCTGTTGCAATCGCTGCGCGCATTTCCGCCGGCGCCATTCGCAGGGAGCTGCCTTGAAGGAGACCGAGGGCTGTGCGACCTACAACGCGCACTTCCTAGGTTTCTCAGAAAATTGTGCGGCCATCTGGAAGTCTCCGTTTGTAGCTACTGGAGTTACTAGATGTTCTCACTACGAAGTGCTTGTACCAACTACTGTTCAATCGCCATTCGCCACGTCTGAACGTATTCATACTGAAGTGTGGGCACGTTTATTGTTTTTGAAATGTACTTTTTTGCATGTGAAATAAAACTCAATTATTTACAAAAAATAATTCAATTAAAAACTTAAATCTCTATAGTAGCAACATAATATAAATGGACAGTAAAGTAAAATTACAGAATAAATTTGCTAGTACCAATAATATGTTAAAATAATTAAAATTATTAATTTTGTTGTATAAGATTCGAACGTTTATTTCTTTGTACTTTAAAAATGTTTTTGGGGGATATTTCCGTGCTGTCTAAAACTACGAACACTATATAAATATGACATGTGACATTCTTGTCTCTCATTTATTAATGAATGTTATAGTCCTTTCGCCCAACTGTCTCAAATGACTGCATATGTATACGGCAGCAGTCGCCGTGATGGGGCGCAGAGAGCGTGCAGATCACGCTGACGGGGCGGGTCAGGGCACAATTTGCATACGCGGGCTCAGCGGGCACCGCGGCTCGCCAGAGGCGCGGCGCAGCAGTGGTTTCTCCAGCGACCGCGGCCACTTGCATCAGCGCGACCCCGCCGCCGTCGCCCCCTGCCGGCCCCGCCGCCGCACCTGCCGTTGGGCGTCTTTCGGCGGGCGCGTCGCGCGGTGGCGCCCCGCGTCGCCCGCCGCGCCGCCGCAAAGCGCCCGTCCGGCGCCGCCCGCCGCCTCCCACGCCCCGGGAACGCCGCCACGAGCGCGCGCAGCCCCGCCCGCCGCACGACAGATGGGGACGCGAGCCGGCGCGCGGCGTGAAGAGTCCCTCGCCCCCTGGGGCACCCCTCCTCCTCCTTCCGCTCTCCTGGGCCCTGGGCTGCGGCGCGCCTAGGCTCGCCCCGCGGCCCGCCCGCTGGTTCCGGCGTCGACCGCGGGGGCAATGGAAGCGCCGCTGCCGATCCCTCCTATCCACTCCTCTCCCATCCTCAGCCTCCCCTCACCCCCGCCCCCCCCGGGTGTAAATAAATAAAATTCTAAAAATACCGCTCCCCTTTTGTGTGTAAAATCTCATATCCCCTGCCTGCCGTCGAGCATCATCGCCTTGGCGATTTCTTCGAAAGCGTCTCGTTTCGGCACCGACTTTCCTGGTAGACTCACAGGCGGTCTTGTGTGAGATTCGTTTGACACTTGGGCACGCTCGGACCGCCCCGCGGCCAACGCGCGGGCTATGTCTCCCATTGCATGCAATTCGTCTAATCTGCAACAGGATGCTCATGAAACACCCTGCCGCCACCGAGGAGCAAATGTAGACGCAAAATAATTCGCCAACTTTGTGCAGGAATTTGGTCTTTAAAATTCTAACATTGTTTATTCTCTGAGCACTTTTAAACTGACATAGCAACCCGTTTTTGAAAACCTTAATTACATACACTAGCTTCACCAACTTCATTAACAAGGAATGTTTTGCGTGGTCGTACCGTTTTTAGAATGCGTGCTCTTTTTCGAATTTCTCTAGTCTTGTTCGAGGCCGAGCGTAGTCAGTGAGTTCGTTGGTCTTGAATATATATTGAAATTCCAATACCGGCGGGCTCTTTGCAATGGAAATGAATAAAAACACCCTCTCAACCCCTCCAAAAAATCTACTCAATAATAGATCCACTTTCACGGTGTTTTATTGCTTTAAATGGGGACGCAATCTCTCAACTTGCCGGATCTGCGGATCTTCAGATCCACGCGTGCAATATCTGATAAGCGATGATTTATTCAGCACTTAGTCTAAACACAACTAAGTGTTTGCCTTCGTTGTAACACGGATCTCGTGCTCATTTCGTCTATCCTCGGGCATGTGCAACTCACGAGTCAGGGCTGGAGAGCGGTTCACCTTTGCAAGCACATCGTGAGGCACCGCCGAGTGTTTGTGCCGGGTTGGGAGCGGGAGTCAGGCGGAAGATTCACTCGTGTCCTCTCCGCGGGAAACGTGACGCCTTTACAGACGTAGAGATGACTGCACTAAACGGATCATTCATTCGCGTAGGGCGATCTTTGAGCCAGAGCCATGTGGCTTATGCCAACATTACTCGGATGATGACCGAAATTGTCCTTTCGGTCATCATTCATGTAGCACTATTCAAATCGTCTGGATAATGTGCAAATTAACCGGCTAATTCACGGATTAGCAATATTTTGTATTTAACCGTGACATAACCGTGCACAGGGTGGTTGAGAATAAATAGGGGCAAACGTCAACATGTAGTGTTAAGGATTTTATTATTAGTACGTATTAAGTTAATTCATTAATTAAACAATCAGTGGCTGATACATATTGGGACATCGACTCCACAAGCGACCTCTTAATCATCAATGACCCGCCTTTAAAATGTTATCGACTCCCATTGGGATCGATACCGACCCCGTTGGGAACCTATGAGCGTGATGGAGATCGTAGGTGCTGTGGGGTCTACACGTGTCGCATGAACCGCCGGCTTCTCATTTCAAGTTGTAGTCTTCTCCGTAGGATATTAAAAAAGTTTGGGACAGAGCGTGTGAAGTGCTTGTCCGAACTTAAATCTAATAAGTACGCAGAGTGTGACGAAAATAGAAAAGCGTCCCTGGTATTGTTATCGTAACGTTATTGTAATGTTATCGTGTCTTTTTAAGATTTATTAATTTAGAATTTCAGAAAAAATATAAATACTATGAATAGAGAGAGAAAAAAGTAAATCGGAGGGTTAATGCATTTAAGTTGTTTTTATAATAAATTAATATTTAGTAAGTATTCAGGGCATGGTTCAGAGGGATTCGAAGTTAGGCATGGGTCGTATTTCTTTAGCACATTGTCTCTTTAGTTCCAAAAGCATTTTTATCTGTTGATACTGTAGGGGTAGATGAGGAGAAGGGATCAAAAAGAAAAGATTCCGCGTGGTCCGTGACTCGTTTGTTTGGGTACTGCTCCAGCATTTCCTGGTATTGATCCGAGAAACAACGGAAAACTACAAATCAGAGCCGGCTATCGCTAGAATTCTACTACCGTCGGCATTCGAACCCCAGGACCTCCCAATCAACAATGCTACTGAGGCAACGGTCTGTCACTGGGCCATCGCTTCGGATTGAAGTAATAATGACATGAATGATGAGGCATTTTTACAGACATAGGGAAACTAGTGAAAATAAGTGATAACACGTTGCGAACCCACTTATGCACAACAAATTCCACCCGGGTTTAGCGGGATTTGAATAACGCTACTCATTATTAGGGGTGAATATTATGTACCGACGCGCATCCTTATAAGAAATTTGCCAAGGTTCTATAAGAAAATAGTTTACACAGGCTACTTTTTACCGTGCGTTTTAAGAGCTGCACCGCTCTTAAAAATGCGGAAAAAATCTGTCATGTCACATGAAGTTGCCGACATTTGAAGCATGCAAAAGGTTAATACAGGAGGGCACGATGTGACGAACGTCAAACGTTAGAAACGATACCCAGCATGTAAAAATAAATCTCACCGAAGACCTGTGTTTTTACAACCCTCAGCGGCACCGCCCCTAAAAATTCGCCCCCCAGCGCCGCCACGTCACCACCGCTCACATGTGCGAGCAGTACGCGGGCCGCGCTCCGCATTCATCGCGCACTTTTTTTTTCTTTTCTTCTTCTTCTTCTTCTTCTTCTTTTTTGCCCCGAGCACTCGCGTGGCGCCGCGGTGCGGCCGCAGCAGCCGCTCTCGCGGGAACAGAGCCCGCTGTGTGAATCGCCGCGCGGGAGGATCGGAAGGAAAAGCAGGGATAGGGCGGAGGGGAAGGTGGCCCGCGCGTCCCGCCCGCTCTCCCTCCGACCCCGCCTTCGCCTCCTCCGCCTCCGCCTACGTCGCCAAACTTGGAGCGGCGACCGGCGAAGACAGCCGGGGAACCTCCGGGCGCCATGTGCGAGTTTGTGTCAAGGTCCCGGCGGCGAGGCTCTGGGCCGCCGATGCGTCGGACGTGTTACTTTTTTCGCCCGCGTTTCGACACGACGCCGCGCGCGCCGCCGTTACCCGCGCAGCCGTCGCACTGTCTTTAACGTCTTGCTGACGTTACTCGCGATCTTTTTCTCGGCCGTCCTCTTGCTTCCCGTTATTTTATCCCTTCTTTCTTTTTCTCCTTCGTCATTCTTGTTTTCTTTCACACTCGTCGCTTTTCTCCCTTCCTCTTCTTTCCTGACATTAACAAGTTGTATTGGGAGTAGAGCCGGTGTTCTGGGTTTTTATTTTCTTAGAAGTACTAACAAATCAGATTTGTCGTTCATTTAGAGATGCACATAAATTTTCTATAACTCGGTAGCAAAAACGTCCATTGTTAAAATGTTAGTAATCGCACTATATTAGTACTTTTATTCGTCAATCTACTATCTATAGTAAAAGAGAACTCTAGTGTTCAAAAAAAGTTGCGCAGTTCATACTTCACCTAATACGTCGCTTACAGTTTACATTTTTCTTTGGCGCAGATTATTTAAATGAAATCATGTTTACTCATTTTTGATTTCTATATTTTTTCTGTCCTTTCTTTCCTTTTGAAGACTCACTAGAAATATATCGCTGACTCAGGCTTCGGCAAAAACAGCAACTGTGGTCTAGAACAGTGTGTCTATAGCGCGAAGCAAAATATCACACTATTAAACGGAAACAATTACGGGAGTGAATGACAGTGTATGACGAAAGGTACTCTATGGGATGAATGGAAGGCTCAAAACGGATTAATTCCGTGAGCATCAGCCACAAACTCGCTTTGTCACGTTCAAATTCCTCGTGGCGAACTGTGTTTCGAGTTGTGGTTCCCTGAAGTGAACAGCAACTGCGCAGTCCGCTTAGCTACACATATCTAGAGTCGATTCTCAAAAGAGTAAAAAAATATCCTATTCGTCTGATTAGTCAATTACTGCTATCACTAATATATATCATTAAATACAGTGTCGATCTGTTTTCGTTTTGTATTGATTCTGTAACGTCGTTGTTTCGTTGATCATAAAGTTACTAAAATGCTTCAAATTTTTAATGATATTAAATGTAATAGTTGCAAAAAAATTGTTCTGAAATTGAATTTCTGTTGCGTTTCCGTAGTTTTGTAGCTCTCTTCCGTAATATATACGAAAGGTCGAAAGTTAAAATGAAGCGTGCCAAGAAACGCAAAATGCCATGAAACCTGCTAATTGTCTCTAAAATTTAAAATTTCGCAACGAGATGCAAGAATATCAGACGAGAGGTGCTTCGCTGCTTCAAGCATTGCCAAGAGTGGAAAGTCTGTTTTCGTCTCATAGGGCAGAGGAAAAGTTCAGTACTTCCAAGTATCTAGCCAACTCCGTCAAGTTTTCGCATTCACTTATCATCGTGCAGAAGTAGGACAGTATAGTGTATCATATTCCATAAAATCGAATGTATTGGCGCTCTTAACCACTCAAGAACAGGTCTAATGTACCAAAACTGCCTCTTACATAATCTGTCAATTAAATATAAATGACGTACCATCCTTGCTGGTAGACGTGTAGCCTCGGGTTATGATTGAACTAAGTTTATGAAAATAATAATTCAGAAACTGTTGAGAATTTTTTAAGAAAACGTACCTGGTGGAGACGTTTTAGGGCCGACGAATACGTAACTGAAAATTTTTGAAATTTTAAAAAAGTTATGAACTGGTATATAGGTGTCACTTTCTTTTTCTCCAAGTTCGAATTTCCGGGATATTGTTTACATTTCGGACAGTTCCGCCCAATAATTTCAAGTACCTTCGCGTTGCAATAACAAGCACACCACTCTTAAATTGAAGCGAAATTTCATAGTACAGGGTGCAATTTCCCGCACGACCCACTCTACCTCGAAACAACGCAACTGAAAAAGAAAAGTGTACTTGCAAAGTGGCTGGCTAGGGCAAGAGGAGGAGGAGGAGGGGCGGAGCAGTGCAGCTGCTGTCGGTTTGCAGCGCACAGAAATAGCGGGCAGCGGACGGTCGGGGTGCGGCGGGAGCGCGTAGTAAGTACGCCAATGGCTGCTCCGCGAATTTGCAGATTTCCAGCGGGCTTAATGCACTTACGAGCGCACTTGCTCACGGGTTATTGAGCATCTCGACGCATCGAGCAATGTAGAACTCTGGTACCGGCCTGGATAGCTGGGAGCTTCGAGCTGTCGATGTGATCTCATCCAGGTTGTGGGTAGACGTTTCTGCGTTCAGGCTTATCCGGATACCAGGTCATTGCTGTATTCTGCAACCTCAGAGGAGGAGGATAGAAGCCTAAGAGGGTAAAGGTGTCCATTTTGGGGCGGATACCGCCCTCTGGAAATATGAATTAATAGCGGCGTCGTAAACGACGAGCTAGTGATACACTTGCGCTAACGCTTGTCTCGACAGAGAGGGACAGCCTCCGGTGTACCTCATTTATCACACGGAAACTTGGATTCATGTTAATTCATCCCCATGCTCGACATGGGCGGTATTGCTGGGAGTTCTTACCTGGCGCCATATGGACGCCCATTGTGGAATGTCTTACACGCCAGCGCTCTCATGTTCCCTCCGTAAGAAATTATGCAATTTTTTATTTTATTTTCTTCATTTTGGGCTCTTTACGACAGCGTTGCTGGCAATGTCTCAATGCATTAAAAAGGAATAATGATATCGTTGATTGAAAATATATAACATTAACACAACCCTTGTAAATATAAATATTACGGCAAATTCTTGTTAATCACTGTCGCTAATCAGCGAGGATACTCCCTCCCTGATGGAACTTTTTGTTGATGTGCATTCATGCAAATTCCTTACCAAAATGATGTAAATTGTTCCCTCAGAGAATTTAGCCACTTGAAACGTTTGTTTTGCAGAAATATTTGAATTTTTAATGAAAGTTTCGAAAGCATTTGAAAGAATTTCTCATTCTCGCCATTTCGGACTGCCTGTGAATCTTCCCTTGCCTTACTCTTCATGTCTGTCTAATATCGGCGTTTCAATAATTCAATTTTTCAATAATTAACAATCAGTAGGTTGTTCATTATTTTCAGAGACTTCACGAAATAGAACGATCACTTAACTTTTGATATTACGGAGATGACTTCATATTCCCCCTTATGGCAACCCAAGACAGAGTTTCTCTATCGTACTTTCTATTGCTTAAATTTTACGACGATATATTTGCGAAAGAATCAAATCGGGAATGTGGGATTCATTTAAGGCAAAAAATTAATATGTGTAAAATTGAGAATATCATGTAGCCATATTATCACAATAACCCTGATAGGTAACACCAAGAAAGTTTCGATTCCAGTTACCTGACATGGGCATCTTCAACTTTGCTATTTGTACTTATACGGGCCAGTTTGTACTTTTGCGCTAGATGTGTTTGTGTAATTATTTGAAGTGAACTCTTCCTTTAGAAGCAACTAAATGTCTCGACCATCTGAAAAATGAAGTTATATAATTATTAAGTTAATACTCATGTTAATTGGACAAGAGATGGTACACCTGTTTCAAAACGTTCTGTAAAAATAGTCAATCTCCAATTCAAAACACTTGTCTGCATTCGATTCTATTCTTAGTTCTTCGCGATGTTTTTCTACTCACTTCTGGTTTTCCATGCAAACACCGCCCGGTAGCATTAACAAATTAAGTTTGACTTCTGACGTTCCTTCCACTTGCACAATTCGCCGAAAATCTCCAAGCCTGTTTTCCATAGACCGATCCATTTCTTGCTAAACGCTTAGAAATAAGTGTGATGTTTCTGCCCCATAGAAGTTTTTGTGAATTCATAAGCCAATTTAGCCCATCGGAGATTCGACGAAGAGCTCTTGGGTCAAGGACTTCCGAATTTCCCCGGGTTGAGGATTTCCAATTAACTGTGACCGAACTCTCTGCTCTTCACGCTAGTGGACTTGCCGCAACTTCCAGCACAATCGAGTTGCCGTCCCTATTTAAACTCGTGAACCGCAACGATAGATCGAGGTAGCAATAGGAATGTGCGATACGAGTTTCAATACAGAATTTAGTATCGTTATCACCGACAACATAAAGTATAGCTAAGTCGATATTATCGAAACTATTGCTACTCTCGGGAACGAGTGGTATTGTTACACGATTTATTACATAGGAAGAGGAGTGTGTCTGTGATCAAAATTTCGAAGGTTTTCAGAACATTTGTAATGAATTTGATTCATAATTACTATTCTTATGCATTCTAATTTTTAATATTTATTATAATTAAAATGTTTATAACATTGAATTTATTAGACGGGCAGATTTGTTTTTCGATAATGCACTTTGATTTCAGTATCATAATATTATCGATTCAATATCAATACAATATCAATAGACAATATCAATATCAATAGTCAGTATCAATACTTTAAGAATCGACTGTCTGGCAACATTTATAGTAAAAAGATACAGAGTAAGGGGGTGGTCACTCTGGCCCGCGGCCCGTCCGCTGCGTGATATTTTGTGGCCGCCCCGCCTTTGGAACGTACTGACTACGCATTAGAACTATACTGGTAGGAAAATTCGGTGGAAAACACATTTTCAACCTTTGACTTCTTTCAGTGTCTTTTAGATCGACTCGTTCTTCTTACGAAACTGTGTTTTAAGTAACGTATTTCAGGCAAGTTTGGCGATATTCGAAAAAAAACAACAGAAGAAACAAAAACAGTAGCAACTGTTGTGTTCGTAGATGATTCTCATTCTTCGGACTTGATTTTCAGCAAATAATCTAAGGAGGAAATAGTAAATAACGTAATGATAATGAGGGCACAAATCACCTAGCACTTTGTTGTGGATACTATTTTTTAACACTCTGTGTGCAAAAGATGTTTCGCACATGCTCCGTAAAGCTTCGCATACTTTGTCGAATGAAGGAAAATGTTTCGCCACCGGCAAACAACCTGGAGAAACCATGTTTTCACGCACGACGTGTTATAAATATAATTTAAGAAGTGTGACACTAAATTAAGTATTTAATTTATTGCATGTTACGGAGAACAAAATCGTCGGTACATTTTGTACTACTTAATTTTCGTTGAAATTCTTCGTTATCTGTTACATCGTTTAACAAATTAATACCAATGTGACACAGGTTGATCTCGAGCCCCTCGTAGGCTGGCTTTTTCGGGTCGCCTCACAGAGAACTCATCATCCTCCTTTGACGCCGAGTTCTCTTCTGCGAATACCTCGTTGTATCAGTTTCCCTGCCTCCTTCCTTGCTGGCGGTCGGCTGCCTCTTCTGTGCGGGAGGGTGCGGGGAGCCGGCTGTCGGGCCTGTAAGGGAGCCAGGGCACGGGCCAGGCGCCGGCCGCGCCGCCCCCGCCGCCCCGGGGAGGAAGAGAGGGACGTGCTTCCAGGAACTTGTCGCAAGTTGGCTAATAATTCCTTTGGGTTAGCAGTCGGAACTACGCAGGCGACTACCGTGATGCTTGCGAGGCCGGTTCCCAGATAGGTATTGTCAGGTACAATGGGAGAAAGAGAGAGATAATAATGGGACAGTTATTAATAATAACGGAGACGAAATGTGGGCTGAGGGAACCGAATATTACTGTGTGTTTTTTGCTTTATCTTCTTCCCCATTTCTTTGTATTGCGTGATTATGCGTGATTGTGCGACGTCAGTCCTCTTGTTTGCTTTCGGTACTTGTTAGCCCCTGAGTGAAAATTCCCAACCGTCCCTTCATTGATTATTTTTATTCACGATCGTCATCCACGATGACGTTTTCGCGGATAATCATCATTCGGTAATAATTGTCATTCTATTAATCATGCTAACTGCGAATGTTAAAATGCAAACTATGCATTTGTACTTAGAAATTTGCATATGTCAAAGAATTAACCCTCCCCTAACAGATATTTCAACATTTGCTTTATTTATCAATAAAAACTCAACGAAATCGCTATCGTGATGGGATCATTGACCCGAAACTTACATGTAATTATTAGTTTTATTAATTTTGTTGATTTTATTTAAACAAGTTTTTAATATTATTTCGAAACAATGCGGAAATATGTTTTGTTGCCTCAACAGATTTTGTTACTTTCGTTTTGTGAATGTATTGCATCTAACTATATATATAAAAGAGTTTTCAGCAGATAAGATCGCACTTGATTTTCGAATGAAGGCAGTGTTTTTAATATCGGCAGGTTGAGTCTTTGAAAGTAGTTTACAAGAGCCACATACGAGGGTCTTCAAAAACATGACGTTCTTCGGAGCATGGTTTCCAGCCCTGCTGATCTGTAGTCCTCATTGTTATCGTAGTAGCGCGCGGGAGTCGTTGGCCATTCGGAGGGATGTGGTTCAAATCTGGCGCCAGATGGCGGCTTTGGTTATCTGCGGCTTCGCGCGACTGCTGCTCGGCCCTCGGCGCTCGCGGGTTTGCCAGTATTATAATTCCAGTTTAAACTGCAAAAGTGTTTCCAACCGGCAATGACATAACCTTCCCAACTGTTAAAAATATGAAAGTGGACATTTGCGTTTGCAATTTTGAAAATTCAAAAAGTTCAACGAAAATTTTACCTGCACTATTTTTATAAACGGACTTTTCTCTATCCGGGAGTAAACTGCAGCTATTTTGAAGAATATTTTGAAAATGTTAAACCTTCATGTAAAGTGCCTTCAAAAAATAAGAATGTTTCAAATTCGCTGAGTCTCGAATAGCGAGTGTAAGTGAAAGTATGAATAATAAAATAAGCTACAAAATATAGTTGTTGGTATATCGTTGGACACCATCGTGAGAAAGCCTGCAACATTTCTATTTCGATCAGCAGAATGTAGGTAACCAGCGACGGAGGAAGAGATCTCCCGCCGGCGAGCCAGTAACACTGAAAGTCCCCGACAACAGCGTCAGTCGGTTGCAAGAGCGTTAGCGGCGTCTTCTGCCCGCCCAGCGCGACGCATCAGACAGTGGGAACGCGAGTGACGGCTTGGTTAGTTGATCCGGATATAGCGTAGCTTGATTAGTGATTCCGGATGCGTCAACTGCTAAGAGCATTAGTCCAGTAAGTGTAGTGCATGTTATCGCGGGTGGTGGTGGTGGTGCTGGCGGTGATCTTCCCCCGCTGGATGGTGAGATACGGCGCCGTAGGCTAGCAGGGTTTTCCCCTATCTCCCACCAGTGGGGCACTGCCCCAGCCTGGACAAGCTCTAAACTCCCGATCGAAATATGTGTTGTAGTGTAATGCATGTAAAAGTAAGTGTGTGTAAGTAAGGGGTAGGATAGGGCAAAGGACGGGTGAGAAAGGTCGCACGAGGTGCGTGGCCCATTAGTTAAGGTTCTACTCCGGGTTTCGATTGGCATTGATTGGAGAAACCACGGATAAGTTCCGATCGGAGCAGCCAGCCGCTAGAATTCTCCCGCAGATAGCGTCAGAATTCTACCTAACTGCCGTCGAATTTCCTGCCACCGTCGGGACTCTAACCTAGATCCTCCCGGTCAGAGGCATGGCAGTGACATCAGGTGATGCCCTGAGCCACCTCTCCCGGTGCTAGTGACGGCGGCGGCGGCGGGAGCGCCGCAGGCTGCATGGGCGATCGGCCGCGCCACCGCAAGTATCCTCTCGCTCGGGGTTTCGACACGAACCGTCGCCGCCGTCGCGCTCTAGTCACTTCTTTTAATTGGCGGCCTCGATTTGCAGGCGCGCTCCGCGAGTCGACCGCCCGCGCCGCGCCGCGGCGAAGCGATCGGGGGCGGGGCGGGGCGGGGGCGGGGACGCACTTTTACGCGCAGCTCCGCCGCGGCCTCGGCCCGCCCCCTCACGCCCGGTTTTATGTAGCGGGACGCGTCACCGCGCCGAAATGGCGAGAAAGGCTATTGAGACAGCACAAAACAGCGATTAGTATTATTCGCTTGGTTTGGATGCGTTTAAAATACGTTTTCATCAGTACTGAATGGGAAATGAATAGTGACTGTACGATAAGTCGTTTGTACGCAATACGGACAGCTTAGAACAGTGGATCTACGAAGCCTACATGTAGTTCATCAATAAGAAATACGTGCGTAATGTAAATTGGTTAATATGACCGTCACATTGAAGCCATTATAACAGCCCTATCGTAAGTTACAGTTCATTATCGGCGCTTCTCATGTAGATTCGCAGTTAGAATTTTTGTAATTGACGAAATAACGATCACGAAAAATATTATAACTCGATGACTTAAAAGTAACCGGTTCAAGTAATGTCGTGGTCCTCAATTATGATGTTCTTTTTTTTTTAATTTGTTGAGAATACTAATAAAATCGGTGTCAGAGAGTAACAGAAAATATGTATCTACTCGTAAGCTCAAAAGACATTCAAAGTAGTTGAAAAGGACGTATTTGTTAAGAAAAAGTTGAATACCTTGAGACGGTGCTAGCAAAACTTTGCTCGCGCCAGTTGTAAATCTGTTGCCGCCGTTTTCTTCTCTCAGTTTGTTCTGTTGTCGAACAGATTTAGGGACATAAAGGTGAATGCTTGCCGAAACCCCAGGTGTGTTTTCGATAGGTTTCCAGTGGCCCGTGCCCTTTGCCGATGCTGCATCGCTTTGAGCTTGCGAACTCATCCTTTGCTGTTCCTAGTCAAGTATGCATGCCCAATATGGGGAAATGCAGCAAAATCTAATATAAACCTGTTGCAAACTATACAAAATAAAGCGCTAAGAACTATAATTAAAGCGCCATGGTTTATTTCGAACAAGCAAATCCACCACGAACTGCAAATTCCGACAATAAAAGAACACATTACCAAACTGTCCGAAGACTTTTTCACATCACTCCCCTCATCTCCCAGCACCTCCATTTTCAACCTTGGACGCACAGCTGAACCGAACTTACGCATCAACTCACGCTTCCCTAAAGACAGATTCAGACCACCATAAAATACCAGAAAATGGGCCTCAAATAATATAACCTTCATCGAATAATCATATCAACGATCAGTCTCTGTACTCTTAATATACTTCCGTAATAATTTAAATTATTAATAAAAAAAAATAATAATAATAATAACCAAAAACACTTATCGCATCCGTCGAGGGCACCCACAGTTAGGAAATAAACCAAAAGTTATGTATGATTGTATTCACAACCCTGAAAAACATGTATGTTGAACAGGTAGACAATAAATTTAAAAAAAAAAAAAAAAAATCCTTTGCTGTTCCTAGTCATTCACCCCTTGGAGGAGGCAGCGGCTATAAACGATGCTGTAAATCTGTTTTATTCTACAGTTATAAACTCATCCCGTCCACACCGCAAAGATTCCCCACGAGTGTTTTGTTGCGATTGAAACCCCAAATGATTCGTACCCCTATTCGTCACTTAATTATGTTGCTGGTTGACTTTCATACGTTTGTCTCCCGTTTCTTTTATGTAAGAGGCCGAACGTATGAGGAGCAATCGGGCACATATTTTAGTAAAATGCTGGAAAAGTTCAAGAATAATATTATTTTAGAAAAATAATGTTCATTTTGCCACATGCGGATTAATGATTCCTTTTATTTATGAGACTCTCCCCATGTACATTTTCGTTCTCGCAGCGATTTGCATACAGGTGCTAACCAAATACGATTGCAAAGTAAATGTATGTTGTCATTCGTACGTTTAGTGCGACCGTGTGTAATCGCATGACTAACCGCTCTGTTCCCCCGTCGGCGGAAAGAGGGCACACACTCGCCCGCATTCGCGCAGAAATCGCGTCATCGGGCCCAGAAACCTCGCGCCCTGACTCGTCCTCGCCCTCGCCCGTGTCCTTTCCCCTACTTCGCTTACCTCGACCCGCCGACCTCGCCCTGCCGTGGCCCTGCCGTGCTACATCGCCTCATTGGGTGTCTCTAACCGCTGTAAATAATGTGTCCCTTGCGGTGAATCCTCTCTCCGTTACACATATGGCACATTCGTTTTCTCCGTGTGGGTATTATGAACTTCACCCATTCCACATTCAATATGCGATGAGAGACTTTTCTACCTGACTTGTTACAACGTCTCTCACCTCCCCCCCTCCCCGTTTCTGTGGATTCAGCATGGATAACAGGACATTATTGATATTTTTCCGCGAGACATGTTATTCGTTGGATGTTTTCAAATATCGAACACAATAAATGAATGCGTATGTGATTGGCCCGTTAAACGCGCGGGGATGTGATTCATAAAAAATAAATAAAATAACCGGGTCTCCACACGAACGAAACACTGTTATGAGATTTTAAGACACCATCAATCAAGTCCAGGATCTGATTTCAAACTTCGCGTTCTCTGGAAACATCCAAAATTGAATGATTGGAGGCAAAGTCTTATAACGCTCTCATATCTTCGGGGAACTGTTTATTGTGTGTGTTTGATTGAGGCGAAAGCGGGAGCATCAACCGGGATGTGGGATTTCTCCTGAAAATCTCCGGAACGAGATGTATGCGTCGAAGGACTTCCGAGCAGGGCAGAGAGGAGCGGCTAGGAAAGGCATGAGTAGGGATGGCAGAAAGCATCGATGTTTTGAAAACATCGATATTAAACCATCGATGTTTTCTTCAGATATATTTGTCCAGAAACATTGACGTTTTTAAAAAACACTTCTAATGATATAAATAAAATTTGCAGCATATGTTTATTGCTTGCAATCAACAGCCATTGATAACTGTCATTGTTGTCGATCCTAAGGCGGAACGAAACCGTTTGCAGTTCGCAACCTTTCTCCAGTGTGGTAACCTTTTTTTTATTATTTTGTACGTGATAATCTCGTTAAACTGCATTTTGAGTCTTTACATAGAACATTGATTATGAAATGAAGATGATAGTAAAGTTTAAGGCAGAATATAATTTAAACTAATATTGACGTGTTCTGTATCACATTAGAACAGGACATTTTACTTCGAAATGTTTAATCATATTTAAAACATCGATGTTTTTATCACCATCGAAAACCTTTTGGTGACGTATCGATGTGCCGATGTTTCGCTAAACTTTGCCATCGCTAGGCACGAGGACGGCGCCTGCGATGAGCGGTCTTCGCTGAAGAGCTTCAAGATCGCCCGGTGCGCGCGGAATCGCTACTGTTCTATTTCGCGGTGGCTGGGCTCGGCACACGACGTTGAAGCAGGTGAAGGGCGTCTGGTAATTGCGAGATTATCTCTTGCGATAATAGAGACAACCAATATGTTTTGCGACGACGTGCGGATGACCGCCAAAAAAATCGTGAACGTGAAGGTAGTCACTTATATCATCTTGTGCCCGTGGCAGATGTATACGTGCAAAAAGGAGAGAAATATTGAATTATAATTGCTTGTGATGGGGCATATAGTTACTTGTTCTTTCCTAAGCATTTTTGAAATAAGTTTTTTTGGTAAAAAAGGATTAAATTTTTTCATTCCTTCCATCTACCGTTCTTTACTTTATTTACAATTCCGTTTCTCTGTGTTCTGTTTGTGTTCATTCTACTGTGTCTTTCGCTGAGATATCAATTCTGGAATTAGTTTAAATGTATTACACATTTTTACAATAACATGTTTTTAAAAATGATTCATTATTATTATTATTATTATTATTATTATTATTATTATTATTGATATTTATGACCAGCTTTGAACTACTTCAGTCAACGTATTACTGAGGACGACTGAACCACTTGCTGTCAAAAATATTTTTATATGCAAGAAATGATAATGAAATGCATGTGATATTGACGGCAGTAGGAAAATAACAATTAATTATACACTCCTGCCAATATTTTTTGCTTACAAAAGTCAACTTGGTTCTCGTGCTCATTAATTTAATTTTATAATACGCCTAACGAGTTACGTTCCTCAGTCCACTAATAAATTAACAGTGGCAGTAGTACTGTAATTCAGTCGCTCCATGACAGGCTAATATTCGACCCCTTGGCCCACTTCACATGGCAAAAATGAAGTGCCAGCACCGGCCTCTTGTATTCGTACGTCGCAATTGGGTCACCTTATGTGTCCATCCACAGGGGGTCTACGCTTTGCAGTGGCCGCAGAAGCTCGTCGCTCACGCCCAAAACCCGCCCTCATCCCCGACGCCAACCTTTGATCTCCCAACTCTCGACATTCTCTGTTATGCGTTGCAAATAGCCAGAAAGCTACGTGACGAAATACTGAACGGTTATGCGGTCTCAAGAATGTGTGAGGGCGTGTTCCATGGGAAAGATCATGTGAATTAATTGTTAATGTCAGACTGGATTAGTGTGTTTAATGAATGACGTTTGGATAATGCAGCAAACTGCATGACAGAAATTATGACAGTGTGTTTTATTTATAGTCTGTAGTTCTTTTATTTTATACTGAACTTTTTGAGTTTAAAATATCTTTCTGTTTTTCTACGAAATTAGTTTCCTAAGTGAAATTCTCCTTAAACTATGTTTCGAGTTAAACAGTTTTTTGGCATCTTTTTAACTATTCATTGAAGACCCATTGTATTTGAATATTCTTCATATACACTTACACATAGTTCTGAATGATGTGCATTCACTCGAATAATGTTATAGTTTGTTTTCGTTATTAAAATGTATAAGTATTTTGCGCCACCCTAAACTCGTTATTCATCTGAACGTACTTGAATCATACATTTAGTGGCTTTGCGTACCCATTTAATAGGGATAATTAAAACATACCGTTCTCAAAAGCGGCACTACGAATTTATAGCCTCTTCTTCTTGTCTACTTCTGGCAGTAGTATAACTAGCATTCTAGGGCTTGGACAAGAATATAGATGAAAGGCCGGTTTTAGAGACCTCGAATTGCTCATGATGAACTTATATGTCGCAATTGGCGCTTTGAATTTATTTACTTAAATTACTATTCGGCGGACGTCTATAATCTTAAATATATAAGAAATTGATTCAGACTCCTATTGATAATACCCTCAAAGAAAGTAGCAAAACTAAACAAAATGATATCGAGATTAACAAAAAATATTATTTTCACTCAAACGCAAATGAATTGGATCAAACCAATTGCAGAAGCTATGAGGAATATTGGAACAAATAAGGAACAAAAAGCGGATCTTTTTTAGGGAAAAATTGAATAAATTTAGTTTCCAGGAAATCGTAAAGGAGGCAAATGTTCACAGGCTGCAACATTGGCAACACTCGGAAAATGTGAATTTTTAGTTATGACTGTTACTTTATAATAATAGTTCTTATTACCATTGTTATTGATAGAAGCCACTACGAAGTTTCCATGTAACGTTCGGTCCATCAATTATTAAACGTATGATACCTGCATTTCGATGTCTAGTTTATCATGTTTATCTCCATTCTTTATTTGTCGAGTTGTGCCGGTAATGCAGCCCATGTACGAAATAAGCGATATAAACAAGTGAAAGCAGAAAACAACATAGGAGACATCAGACGACTTCGAAAGGAAAGGATGTACAGTTCGCGTCATACTCCACATACACTTTTAACGGTATTTTTGTCATTTAAAAATATTTTTAAAAAAAGAGGGAGAAGAAGAAATCTATGAACTTTTTTTTCACATGGTTTTTAACTACCAAAATCAAAAAGGAAGAAAATAGTTTAAGTCTACGAGACGACGCGACGACGTCGACGATAAAAACGCCCCGGGACGACCTGCAAGCAGCTGTTAGCAGTCGCCGTGACGACGGCTTCGCGGTCGGCGCGAGGCGATGCTGATTAACGTTTCGCAAGCGGCCTCCCAGG
Organism: Gryllus bimaculatus; assembly: GCA_017312745.1. Classification (NCBI taxonomy): domain Eukaryota; kingdom Metazoa; phylum Arthropoda; class Insecta; order Orthoptera; family Gryllidae; genus Gryllus; species Gryllus bimaculatus. The sequence continues at coordinate 436,320 of BOPP01000153.1, forward strand.
TGGACTGGGGTCAGGCGCCGCCACCTGTACCTGCCTGCCTGCCCGCCCGCCCGCCTGCATGCATGCGATCGGGATATGTTTTCTCTCGCCATATGGGCGCCGCCCATGAAGCCCGTTACTTTTCCCAACCAATGACAGTGGTGCAACGTGTCCTGTTGACAGGCGACTGGAGAATTGCATTTGGACGCGTGCAAATGGGTTGCGATCCCGCCTGCGTCCCGTTGGCGCCGGGTTAGGCGGGAGGTCGCGCGCCTCGAATAAGGTAGGAAGTGTCGACTTCGACTTCGTGACCTGCTGGGAGCGAGATCATGAGCGAAGAATTGGAGCGAGAGGCCGCTCAGCTTACGAGTAGGGATTTGCAGCTCAAGTGTTACAAATTCCTTTCATACACTGCGGAGGCTGAACTGTGACGTAATGTAAGAAAAGCATCCCGAAAGAGCTTTCTGGAACCCCTGTCTTGCAATCTACAAAGGGTGCAGGGTCGTTATTTGCGATTTAGCTTGAAACACCAAATTGATATACTTACACTTTTGTCATTCAGACTTTCATTTTGAGTTTTATGTTTCAATTCTTACATTAAAAATGAAATTATTTTTGTAATATGATTTCTAGCTGAGGGCGTGAAAATTACTATGGTGAGGAATATTACTCGGCTACGTGACTGCTCTACACCGTAAACACTATTGTTTCCGAAACTATCTAGAGTATTGTGCAAGCCTGCAAGATGTGCTTAGTATATTGAATAGATTAGGTTTTTACGAATAAATATAGATTTCTGTACAAATAATGTTTTCTGAATGCTACTGATTTCCGATACTACCTTTATTTGCGTCAATCCATCTGCAACTTTGAATACATTGCTATGTTTTTGTGTGTAAATTGTTATCAAATATTAGTTGAATTACATTATACTTGATGGGTAATCTGCAGTTTTTTGGAATTGCAACGTCAGTGGTCTATTGTAGCTTTTGGTTTGAATATTTGCTCTGAGAAACTTCCGACGAGGTACTAAATCTTTAGTCGCAGTGCATTGTAGCTAATAGTGGACGGAAACCTACTCGTTAACCAAAGAATTTGCTGTAATCAACAAAAGTCAGAGCTGGTTAATTCAAGATATAAGGCTGATCATTTTGAATTTTTAACTTCAAGGTGCTACATGTACGTTTCTTCAATATGCAGTCAGTCAATTAAAATATACAAACACCGCACCGTCTTGTACCGCCTTAGATGAACAAATAATTCTTGCGTCATTTCGCTGAGAAACACATTACACTACAGCAATTTCTCGGTCTTTTCTGCTGATAACGTCCAGTGCATATGTTGATGTGATATGAATGATGAGGGAGCAATAGGGGAATGAGAAGCAGGAGAAACTAGACAACTCCAAGATAACCTGTCGCGAACCATCCCTTTCATGGAGAACATGTGTTCTCCATGAAACTCCATGTTCTTGAGGAGCTGAGTCTATTCCTTCACGTGAGGTACGATAAAAGCAGAGATGTAAAACAGCTGTGATAAAAGATCTTTAAGACAGACGCACGTATTAAATTGAACAAACTGCGCGTAGTTGTCTAGCTCTTTGTTGCATGCATAAGGCAAACTCATTCCTCTGACACACGAGGTCTCATTCTCTGCCGTACGTTCCTTCCACTTCCTTTCCTTTCTTATTTCATTAATTTGTTTATTCAAAACTTTCCTACTCCAATCGAATGTCTCTAGCTCTCGAGGTGTCCCGCCCTTCTCCTCATTCTCATGCTCCTACTTTTTATCTCTACTCCCTCGACTCTTCCTGTCATTTTCCTCTCTCATTGCTCTTTCGACGCACAATCCTTTTACTCTGACCCCTCCTCTCCCCTTCGTGACTGTCACTCGTGCGGTAACTCTCCCCTGACTCATCTCACTTTCAGCCGCTGCCCCCCGCCCTCCATCAGCCGAGCCGTCGCTCCGCGCCTCGCGCCTTGCCGCTCCGGCCGCGCGGTCGTGCTCGTTCCTTCTTTTCGCGCCTAAATAAAACCGTATGGTGGATGCTCGCGCGGGCCTTCATGCATAATGCAGGGGCGGCGGCGGCGGCGGCGGCGGCGGCGGCGGCGGCAACCTGCCGAGTCGAGCCTAGTCGGGACGGGCCGGGACGCGACGCGACGAGCTGTATCGCCGCGGCGGCGGTGGCGGCTGCCTCGAGCCTCAGGAAACGCGCCGCGTATGGAAGCTGTCGCCAGACTCGTTTCCCGCGAACAATACCGGCAGGAACGCGGCCGTGGCGTGCCGTGTCTGCCCTGTCGCCGCCGCCGCGGCTGCGTCGCTGCCTGTGCCGCATAGGAATCTTCATTTACTGTGCTCCGGCATGTCATCAGGACGATGAGAGGTCGTTGACAGGAAATGTCGGAGTTACCTGGAAAGTAAAAGGAGTTGGGTACTGTGAGGGAGTTGCTTGATTTTGTGCATTGGGTAAGAAAGGGATAACTAAATAGGAGTTTCCGTTTGATGCTAATTATATGATAATTTCTCTGGTTATTCAGTGAAACTTGTGTATCTGGCATATGAAGTGGAAGAGAAAAAATTTCCAATTTTCAATTTACTCAGCCAAATTTGATCGAGGAATTTGAGTTACGTCTTTACGATGTTACGATCGTCGTTGCGATGTCTACGGTATCGAAGTTTTCTGTGCTGTCAGAAGATGGGTGGGAAGTATAGAAAAAATAACATAACTTAATGATTAACTAAAACATGTTTCCGTTGGTCAATATAATGTGTGTTCCAGGTGGAGAGAAACGAAGAGATTCAGAATTGCGCATGCGTCATGATCTTTGAAAATGGTAATTTCACTTTCACTGCACGCTTTATTAGAGAGCAATTAATTAACTCTGTCTCTAATACGAACTTCGCCTTAACTCCTCGTTAACTACGAAGTGATTTTGATTGGGTGGGCTGGTTCTTAATGATAGATTCGTGATTAGAAGAAGAGTTGCCGCTTAATAAGGTTTTGTCATTTTCATTTCATGTTAGCTATATACATGCGATGTAATTACGGTGCTATTTAATATTTCCTCTTTTTTTCTGGGTTAACGAATGAACGTGTTACCTGTGTCACTAAATTTGTCCTAATTAATTTTTGGGTAGCAATTTTATGTATTAATGACGTGTCTCTTCATCGATGCGTTGTCGAAACTAGTTTTTATGGACTAAACCTCCCACGAAGTACCTAATACTTCAAAAGTTTTATTTTCATTTCCCGTCTCCAGAGCGTGTGACGTGCGATATTTGTTTCTCTAATGCTTCAAATCATTCAACAGTTCTAGAAAAGATAGTCAAGGAGGGCGTACGCTCAATATTGGCGCACGTGCATTACTTCAACGATCATCTAGGCCCGTCTTCTTCCTCGTTTCTTTCCCTGTCTCTTGAGATAGAATGACTTATTTGAAAACCGGACCGTCGTCCCACATACCTTCGTTCACTCCCCCCCTTCTCTCTCTCTCTCTCTCTCTCTCTCTCTCTCTCTCTTGATATAGAGGGTAAAGTAATTGTTCCTAAGTTACATTTTTTCCAACGGTTTTAACACAACAATATGTGATTTATTTGACAAAGAAATTCATTCTGAGTGGATTATATATAATTCATAACTAAATCTTTTTGATATTTTGACCATTTTGAATTTAAAAGGCTGGCTCCTAAATAGCCTTGTTCCACATTTTCGACAAAAGTAGCAAAATACTGATAATATACTGGCCATATCGATACGTTTTGTGCGAGTTTTATGGTTTTGGTGTAGCAGATGACGCTCTTCTACGGAGGCATTTCGTCTTGACTCTGCGACGAGGAATTTGGAGTTGAATCTTCCACATTCTTATTTCTCATATTTAAGTCGATGCGGCTGAGAACTTTCTTGAGCCATTTATTTGATGTTTAAGTACACTCAGATAACTGTCATGCTAGCGAAAAAGCATAATTCAAGCAGTTACCGGCACACGATCCTTTCTTTTGGAATTGAACCGTCTAAACTTTCACTAGTTTGACAGCATACACAACGTAGGAATATTTACGATTCTTGTACGAGAAAGTATGAAGAATCTTGTTCGTTGTACCCGTTCGGTCGGAGCAAATGATTCCAGTCTTCGAACCGGAATGATGACCCCGCCGTCAAATCGATTAGGACATTTAATATTTTGTTCATGTTCACAAAGAGGGTGTACCATTGCGCATCTCTCAGCGGTGCAGATTGCTCACGGAAGCCGCAACACGTGCTCTGACATACAGGGAATTTTCAAATTGGTCAGAGATTGTACTGTAATTGCAACACTTAAGAACAAATATAGTGGCATTATTTTTAATATGGGTTTGTAAGGAAAAGTTTGGTGTCTTAATATGGGCAATACTCCATTAAATTATCCTACTCTCGTAATCCATATTTACGATATTTCGCACAATAGAGTCTAGCCGACGAGGACGTTCTGAAAATTCATCCACCGTATTTGAAAACCGTCTAGCCTCGTACCGTGTTTTCACGGGAGATTCCTTGAGCGACGACTGAGTGTGGTCAGCCTTGGAGTTGCGCCGAAGCCACAGGAAAGCTTGTGACATATCGGGTCAAAACATCGACGCCATGTTTTATTGACGGTGGCTCGTGTTCGTCATTAGTGTAGCTGTCTTACACGAACGAAAAATTATGTAATGATGAATGTAAAGCGCATGTGTAACATATGGAAACTGTGAGGTGTCGTGAGGTATCCTATTACTTGCTCTGTCGTTGCAATGTAGTGAATGGGTGTGTAATATCAATCATTGTCCGATGACATCGGAAATTCTGAACTGTTGTTTGAGATTTGGTCGACGTCAAATGTATTTTCTTCCTATTACTAATGGGAAATAAATGAGCGTGTATTAAGAACATTTCCAAAATGGTTCATTTCACATTGATATTGAATTGATGAGGAGAAATCATACATAAAGTAAGATTTCAGCCTTTTCTCTTAAAACCTTATTTCATGATATTAAACTTAATTTCAGTATTAATTATATTAAATTTTATAAGAATTATAATCGTGAATTAACTCAAAATACTTGAAAATCACATCGCAATAATTGTATTGTAAATTCCAGTGACGAAGAACTGAGATGGTACTAGTCTCGTCTCTTTTACACTCACGCTTTTGTCCACGCTAATCTACCATCACTTCTTAGACAGAATCATAAAGCATTGTTAATCTAACGTCATTCTTTGCTGTCGGTGAACATTTCCGTGCTGGTGGGAAACAGGGCGTTGGTATTTCATTCAACATGTTGCAAAGCGTTGAGCGTGGGTCCTGCAGAGGTTGTTGGTGAGCTAGCGGGTGGACTGCCCCACTAACCCACTGCTTGTGTGTTGCAGAGCCTGGCCCCAGCGATGGCACCGCTAGCGCAGTCACCACCAGCTCGCCGGTGAACAAAAGGCGTGTCTTCAGCGGGTGAGTACATCAGAGGACAGAATTCTAAGCTAGTTGAATGTACACACTGCCCCAATAAATTGGAGCCTACATATTAATGTTTTAATGGAAAAAATGCTGGCGATAATTTAATGGAACTGTGATTTTTTTTTAAATAAAAATATATACTCCTAGCCTGGAATACATATAAATGACCCCGCGTCGTAGGTAACGTCTATAAAAAATATTTACGCAGAAAATCAAATTCAATCTCACCGTTGTCTAATATATCTGGGATGAAAAAAATGATATGTAATGAACAGTTTCTACTTTGTTACTTGTCCATGCAATTTTCCAGCCTCTCTTGCTGTAGTGCTAGGATAAATAAATACTTGAAAAACATTCCGGAGGAGAGTATCTCATCGTTAATTTTTTTTTAAATATTAAGTTTCTGATTGGTATACAACCAGTGTTCAATTCGATTTAATTTGTCAGTAAACTTTTAACGATAAATTCCATTATTCGTGAAGATTGGAGCAAACCATTATTAATCCCATATCATAAGTATCGGTGTTCATTGATTTGTAATTGCATGGAGGAATAGGTAAATCAGCCGCAAGACAGAAACATAAGTCAATATATCAACATCATTTATTGTTACAGAGTGAATTTTAGTGATTTTTTAATTGCTTCAGAAGAAGTACTTTGCTTTTGTGCTGTCATAACTCGCAAATTTCCTTCGTTTATGACGGGAATCTTTTCTTGCATCGACCTCTTTTAAAATAATTGTTTTCTTCATCGACCCCGTGACAATTTCCTTTACAGTATTCAGCATACTTAATTATAAAAAATACAATTGGACATAAATGACTTAAAGATAACAATTTCATATACCAATATATTTTTAATATCTTGATTTTTAATGATCTGTGACGATTCCGCTCCTCAATAGCTGTTTATAATCGTGGGCAATGGTTACAAAATGTTGAGCGTGATTTAAGAACTGACCATACAATTTCTGTAAAGCTTGTTGCAAAGGATATATTCTTGCTCCATAGAGAAACATTACTAACGTTATAATTTCTAAAATTCTATCATTGAACGCTGATTACGAAAGCCGATGAACGAATTTGTAATTTATTATTAAATGTTTTGTAGAAAACAGAAAACAATTCAACCTGAATACATCATTCTAATCAACGGAATATTGTTTATACCTATCAGTCGCTCGTTTATGTTCAGCTCTTGACAGTCGACCCCCTAAATCTGCATTGGCGCCCTCTTAAATATAGATGACCCCCCCCCCCCAAGAGGGAAATAACGCCCCCGGCGGGAACGCGTGATTGGAGCGTGGGACATTGCCGCCTGCAACGCGTCGGGCACCGCGCGACTACACACATCCGCTGCAGCTGACGACCCTTCTTGCGTCTGACGAGGCCCCATATTTGCGCGTCGTAGGGCACGTGGGTGCTGCGCTAGCACCGGAGCCACTGCCTGGCGCCCTGGGCCGCTTCCCGCCGAGATGACCGCGCACCAGGAAAATATTTTTGTTATCGGACGCTCTCACATTCCTCTTCCAGGAAGCCGTCCGGAAGGGGAGTTAACGCGCCCGTCTAGGATGCATCTGTCGTGGTAGTGTCGTCTAGATTTTCGAAGTATTTTTATACATTTGATTTTATTAGCTATTCGTAATGTGTTTGAAAATATGTATGTCTGCGTGTATTTGGCATTTTAAGGTCGGATTAATCTGACATTTGCCGGCTAGCGGTGTCTCCAGACCTGGGATTCTTTATTTATTATCCACGCCTAGGGGGTAAGGGAGATATGTGACGCGCATGGCGTATTCCCATCACCGTATCTTGCATGTTTCAAAAGTTAATGTGACTGTTTAATTTCATTACTCTACCTATTAGTTTGTTGTGTTACTGCATAGATTAATGAAAGTAATGAGGTAATTTATTATCTTGTTACCGTACATCCGTAAACTCTGGTTTGTTGTTACCGTACACCATCCTGTTATGTTACATGAACATTGCATCAAATTGATATCTAGATTTTTGTACTATAAGTTCTTTGATTATCCTAATATGTCTTGTATTTGGAAAATATTCAGTTTCTGTTAACAGTGAGATGTTGCGTTCGCCAGTGTTAAATATATACTGCTCGTGACAATGAAGAATTTGGGTGGTAGCTGTTGTCATCATCATTAATTCTCTTACAACAAAGCTCGCGGCGCTAAGGCGTGTTGAGTTGTGTTGAACATCATAATGTAATTTGCACTCATTCTAACTGGAAGCTCGTTAGCTGAAAGATCTCATGATTAATCTGTGTATTACGCTTGGTGTAGAATTATGTCGCTGATAATAACTTTCACTATTTCTTTTACGAGGGCTCTTCTGAGTGATCCATTTGACACTGGAACAAGTAATTAATCGGCGCATGTGCTTCTGTAAAGGAACATTAGGTATAGACCGCGCATGTAATTGATTAAACGGATGGAAATATTAATGAAATCAAATCAGTGCTGCGCAACAGCACAAAGTCGAGAAGCATAAGAACAAATTAAAAGCAGATATTGTATCCATTCGTTCGCTATGGTAGCAAGTCATGCAGGCGTGCATTTTTCGCTTGCAATATTAATGTCCGGGTAGTGAAACAACTTCGTTGTTACGTAAGGAAAATTCTCCGCCTTTCGTCATAAAATTATGTGAATCGGATTGCCTAGTTACTTGTTGGAATTGAGGAATAATAGAAGGATACATATCCGGCTGCACAAGCGGGATCGTTTCAAAATGTAAGTAAAAGTTATATAATGTATTGAAATCCAGATACTTTCCATGACACGTTATCCTTCATGCTGTCGTGTCGACTCAAACCTTCGACCCATCTAGCGGTTTCATGGTCCGCCGGGAGTTACGCCATCGCTTCTGTGTAGATCCTCTATGCCGGCCAGTCATTTACTTGATAAGTTCACCGAAATGTCACCGCTGCACCCGTCGCAAAGCCAGCAAGCAAAAGAAGCATCGCTTTCGCAAATGCATAATTACTCGTTACTGCCAGTGACGAAAAACACGGCGCACAGCCGTCTGTTCGCATCTGCTTCTGGTCCACTTGATGAACAATAGCATAATCTTGTGTGGCACCCCTTTCCAGACCACAATTAACCACTTATAATTTGAACTGGCCATCAAAGTAAAGTTTGTTTTGTGCAACTGGATTAGAATGTTTTTAATTTAATGCAACTTCCGAGATTTAAAAATCACGAATTTAAACGAACATGAGACCTCCCCCATTTTTTGAGAGTTCTTTGCCGAGGACAAAGTATAATCAATAAATTTTGTGCAATTTTTGAGAATTTATTTCAGATGTAGAGGCTTCTGCCTCTGACGGACAGACAAACGGCTTGCCGCTAATTGATTTCTTGGTATTAAGGTCTCACAAGACATGGATTCTGACTGAACAGCGTGTTAGATGCAGTCATTTTCTACATGAATGATCAACATTTTCCACTTTTTCTTTCCCGGGGTCTGGTAATAAGAGATTTTCTTTTGAAACATCGCGAATTTCTGGTGAATGATTACAGTACTTTCTCTTCTTACAAAGTTAGGCGACAAAGTAAAACTAGATAAAAAAACAGACAAATGTTATATCTCAAACACTCATTTGTTTTCTTGAAAATTGGCCATCTTGTTAGTGAGTATCATCGTCTGCTTTTGATCTCTATTATTGTTGTCGTTAGTACAACATCTTTCTAATATTATAATTTTGTCACAAACTACTTATTTGTTCATGGAAATCCAATTAAAGATGGAATTACTACACAAATTAATTACTTGGAATTATTTTGTTATGGAATTCAACGATTAGCTTTCCTTTTGTCACGAGATCGTGTTGCGCGAATTAACAAGTCTTTGACACTTCGAAGCATTACTCTAGACTAGAATCTAATCCTTGTCTTCTCCGGATCTTGCCTCGCCGCAGTCCTTGCCTGGCCGTGCAGTTGGGCCTTGCTCCACTCCCTTTTCCGACCCGTTTCCTGCCATATGTCACTCGCTCACTGGTCCGCCTCGTCTCGCTTCTTGAGTTTACTGGGACGGTCACATCCTTTCTCGTCCTGCGTCCATAATTCTATTTCTGTCTCGCACTCGTCTCTGTTCGTTCTTCGTTTTCCACGTCTATCCCTTCTCGTCCCAGTTTCTGACCCATCTTCTTTTCAGCTTAATTCTTCACATCCCACCGCTTTGTGGTCTAGTTTGTCTCTCTGGTCCCTGGTCGTTCGTATTCTTTCCTGTTTCTCCATGATTTCTCTCTTGTCCCAATTCTTATTCTGGGCTTTTTTCGCTGCCTCCTCGCGCAGTATATTTTGCGGATTGCAATTGCCGCGGCCTGGCCGCCGTCAGGTGAACATTCCCCATCCCATTTCTTCTACAACATCTATGATTTATCCCTTTTTTATTTCTTTCTCTCTTTCCTCCCTCGGCCGTCTCTTTCACCGCACCTCGTCTAAGCCCTTCCGCAGCAACGTACCGCGAATCGTTTTTCGTGAACGTCATCGGTAACACAGTCCAATGTTTTCGCTCTTCGCCCCACTTTTTGTGTCAATCGTCCCTTGTGCGGCCAGTTGCTTCCCACTCGGACTTCTCCCCTCAGTCACGTTTGTAGTTGCCAGAAATAATCCTCTTTACAGTCAATTAAACTTCACGTTACACAAAGATTCACTCATGATAAAAATTATTGTCAAAATAAGTATTGAAATTGTTGGCTTAAAATGAAACCATACTGCTAGAAATGTACGTATGTTCATTATTCCAAAATGTTGAATTCCAATATATTCAAAGCAGCGAAAGAGGTAAAATACGATTAAATATAAATATATTGCGAAATCAATTATTACCAAATGGAATATTAGGTATGATGGAAACGTAGTACACGTCCTCCACTTGCAAGTCTTTCCTGTCGTATCAACGAAGCCACATTGCGCCCGACTTGCCGCTCCGTACTTGATTCCCGATGCGCCGACCTTCCCCGCCAGACGCTGCCTGCCCGTCCAGCCGGGCTCGTCGCCGCTCCCGCTGCGGCGGCGTGCGTGCGGCCAGGGCTCACGTAACGCGCTTCCGCGTGGCGGCGGCGGGCGTTGCACAACGTCCCGCGGGAGCTCCCAGAGCGCTCGGTGGCCGACATCCGGTCGCAGCCCCACGCACCGGGCCCAGACGCTCGCATGCGCAAGGAGAGTCGCTTTGGAAAACCATTATGTGGCAGGAGCGATTCTTGAAACTTGAAATAACAAGGAGCTATAAAAATATATATTTAATAAAAAAATTACGTATTAAAGACGCTTTCAGTGTTCGACGTTTCGGTCGTAAAAACGTTCTTGCGTGCTAGTACAATAATGTTTTGTTGCGATGTATGGTTTAACATTTTTTTGTCTAGTGAGATTGTCAATTTATATAAATTGTATGTAATGTTGCGTACCGTCTAAAATGAATTTGAACGTTTCAAGGAATATTTTATATTCTACCAACATTAATAAACCCATTGGCAATTTCATTCTGAACAATTATATATTATATTCTTATAGTTTATACTGCAGAATATAGTGGAGTTAAACCATGTCTGCTTCTACAAACAGCGTAGATCAAAAGAAAATAGAGTTGCTAAGGTCAATAGTAGTTTTCTTTTTTGTACGACGCCCACACTGTAATATTAATATTGCCATGTCAGAAAACGTATAAACCACAACACCATGTCAGAAATGGTAATATACCGATTCTTCCATCTTTACGATACAGTGATGTTAAAATACGACGCACATAACCTTATATTAAGCACGCGCAAGGCCAGAGTGGTCCGCGGGGATTCCAGTCTCCGGCGCCGGATAATGAGGGCGGCTTCGTGTTCTTGGCTTCCTGCTGCACCACACCCTTTCCTGCCTTCTCACCCCCCCCCCGCCTCTACCCTCGCCTGCGCCACGTACTTCATACATGGTGCCACTGGACCCACGGATTTCTAATGCGCCAAGACAGCGCACGCCCCTTAACTAGTATAATTGAGTTTCATTTCGTCTTTACCAAAGGGAAAAGAAAGAAAGGAGCAGAAAAGATCGAACGGAAAGGACATTGATCTCTGTTCATCGGACAATGCCAACAACACATCACTAGTAATCTATGAATATTCTACCCTCATATACCCTACCCTTACATATTACCCTCATGTTAAAGCGTAGTCTTTCGCGGCCGGTGTCAACAGAAAGTTGGGTGACTGGGAGGCGCCGCGTTCTAGACATCACTTTGCCCTGAGAAAGGTCGCAATATGACGACCGAAACGTTCGCAATTATGCGTAGGACGCGGTGTCCAAACGTATGACGCGGACAACCAAGTTTCATTACCCTAATGTTTATTAATTTTAATTAAAGCTTTGACATGTGAAAATGGTAATACGCTGTTTCATTACAGAATTACTGCAATTAAACACGATTTACAACTGGTGATGCTGCAACATCACAAACCTTCTCGTATTATTGCTACCGGTTATGTAATATAATATTGCAACTTAGCCCCTAAATATTTCAGCCATCACTTAGGAAAACTTACCAAACGTAGCAAGAGTAGTAAAAAAAATACATATTTTACATTTTTGAAAAATTCAAAAGTTGAAATGAAAATGGCCATCGATGTCAGTGGATTATGCTCTATATTGGAAATCTCTTACTATTATTGAGGAAAAGATTGTATTAAGAAATTCATCTATATCTTGAATAATGTAATTGTGGATGTAGAAAATTCTGTAATATTCTGTAACTTCTGTAATTTTTGATATTCCATTTTTTATGGAAATCAGACCTATAACATATTATTAAATACTGCCATTTTTAACTTTACAGAACAAAATAGAGGTATTTGAAGTAATCTGAATCTGAATGCAGTTTTATCGTAACAGTATCTGTTGTAGACAACGTAATTCTAGATGTATTGTTTACACGACTTCACTATATTTTATGCGACACCATGCGAAATGAAACGCGTCAATGAGGCAGTGGGACAAATTTGAATTCCAGTAATCCAAAATAAATATTGCAATTGTACATAATTATTAAGCACAATTGTAATACGCACCTTTAAACTATATATCGTCTTAAATCAATGAGTTGTTCCCAGGAACTAAGTAGTATGCCATCTTGCATTTTGTTACTCATGCTGTTATGTATCGATGGCGTTTTGCAAGAAGAGTAATTCGGTTCAAAATGTAATATAAGGTCCAAGGTGTACGCAATCTGTATTTTTTTGGCTTAAAACGCAACTCTAGTACGATTAGGGTTCCAAAAACCTGCTAGAATGAACAGAAGATGGTGCCGCTTCTCGTTGTATCGGACCGCGTCGGGCGCGGCCCGGCACTCGCAGGCCCTGCTGCGGCAGCCGCCGCCGCCGCTCCCAAGCGGCGCGCATGCGCGGGTTTTGCGCGCACCGCGACGCGGGCTCGATCGCTGCCGATCCACCCCGCGCGGATCGCCTCGTCTGCGCGGCGCCCAGGGCGTGTGCGGTGGGCGGCGCTTATCAACTCTACTCCGAAAGCTTTGCACCTCACTCAGGACTCCAACACGAATTTCGCTCCGCACCTCGCGCCGTGCCGTTGACTTGTCTCTTTTATTTTCCTTGTGATTCGCACATCGTACGTCTCTCGAAACTCCGCTCACGCTGTTTCTCACCCTCTCTGCAACTCGTCCCACTCCTGTGCCCCGCCCTGCCCCTGCCCTGCGCCCGCCCCGCCCCCCCCGCCCCGCCCCGCCCGCCCCGCCCCCTCCCGCCCCGCCCGCGCCCCGCCCCGCACCCCATTTTGCTCTGTTTCGTACCCAGCCTCAGCCTCCTCCCGCGCTCTCGACTTGCCTTTCCTTGTAGCGTCGTGATGGAAATAGGAAGACAAAGGATCTCATAACATATGTCCAGTTATGTACTCGTATACAGGATAGCTTTTGGTGAAAAACAGGGCGGTAACTTGGTAAATGCCGTGTGCTGTCGAAAGACGCGACCCACACTACAGCCCTTTCACGTAATTCTTGCGTCTGGCTGCCATAAAACTCACTTTGAGAGTCGGAGAAAAGGTCATTTACTTCCGATGTCTTCAATGGAAGTCAAGTGGTTTGCTTTGTATGTGTGGACTGCCTTTAGGTCATGGACACGTGCTGATTGGGTTTCCGGTTGCGTTATCTGCATGGGTGAGACCTTGCTTCACTGTAAGAACCGCAGAAGCATTGTCTGCAACGCTACATCAGTCTGTCTGCGACTCTTTGTACTTAGAATACCCGCATCGCGCACCTAGCTCTGCCCCTCGCACATAGTTCCTCCCTCTAGCTGGTGCTCTGTGCACAGCTCTCTCATCTTGCCACGCTATCTTCAGTATTGTATTTTTGCGGTGTTAATTTTTTCCAATTATTGGAAATACAAAGAGAATCTTGAAATTAGGTCATATAAAATTTGTTTGAAAATATGAGTAGTTTTTGCATAATTTTGTGTGAAATACAGACAGTATTTAAACTATGATTGTCTAAAAAAAACCAGATCCAATTTCATTCTTTAAATTGCCCTCTTATGCATCAAAGAGGTCCTACATAAAGAAAGTCCTACTGGTCGGTGGAAAATTGCGAAATATTAACATTTCATAAGTACAATATTGTAGATTAATTTTTTGAATTAAATTTTTACAAATCAGATCTTTAATAAAGGTCATGTGTAACTTTGGAAACAAATAGTAGATTTCCCGTAACTTCTGCTTGAACTCAGTGCAATTTATAATTTTCTCTCAAAACGGCTGCTAATATTTTCTTTATATCTTTTCATGGATATAACAAAGGACGTTCAAAAGTATGGTGCATATCTTATTTTCGTGAATCTGTCTGAATTTTCAAAAATTGCAAAAGTTAGAATTAATGCGAACAAGTTCTCGCCGTTATAGTTCTAGTTATATGTGTTCTTACCTTATTTCTCGTAACAATAATCTGTTTACTGCTGATTTCTTCTTCGGAAATGAAATCTTTACTGTTTAATTTTTTTCTGTCACACAGCGTCTACCAATTTAAAAAAATCTTTGCGTTTCGGAGTCGAAACAATGTTATTTGATCAGATTCACGCGAAACACTACGATTATATTACAACAAAATACTTTCGACCTATTTTTGCACTCTTCTTTATTTTTCCTACTCTGATTATAAATTATTCCATGTATACACCGTATTTACAGTCATACAACAGATTGGCTGCTCATATTGCTCGCCATCTTGCCCCCAAAAATTCGCAAGTCGTTCGTTGCGCTGTACGTGACAACTGTAACAATTAGTCTAAGTTTCAGGTTTAGATTGGGAGTTGACTCACCTGTTCTTTTACCACATGGCTACATCCTTTCTGGTCCCGGTGGAATCATCTACACTTTTCTCTTGCTCCTCTCGACACCTTCCCTATTACATCTGTTCATCTCCACTTTTGCTATTGTTCCAATTTTGCTATGTAGTCTTTCCTGCGACCAGCGTACACCCTCCATTCCTCTCTTGCCATACGAATATGTCTGCACGTCTACTTGCCGCTTTCGGAATGATTTTCTTTTTTGCGTTCGTGTAATAGACGTCTCTATTAAAATTTTCCTCGCTCTCTTTCTTGATGTTCTTTTATAGTTCTTGCCACGTCATCTCGTCATAAGACACACTCCTCCCGGCCAACGCCACGCCTTTTGCCTCTTTCGACTGGGTTTATTCCCGGTCCTCGTGTCTTTCCTACATAAATCGTTCCCTTGCTCTACACCCACGGTCGATCCACAAGTACTCGTCCAGATTCCAGTTCCATCGTGTAGAGGTTTTGGCTTCTTTACTGCTAACGTGTACTCATTGACACGTATCCAATTTGAAAGCAAAAGGATAGGAAGTTGTTTGCCATAACTATAAAGAATTTTCGATCACTATTGTAAAAGAAATTTGATGTGGTTTGATGTGTAAATACATTGATGTGCATACTGTACGTCGTCGCCGTGGTCACTATTGACGTCGTCGTTCTTAATATTGCTGTTCTCCGGGAATGAAAAACAACTATCTCGAGACAGTTTTATATCGAGCGGAAGAAACTGATAGAAGTTACCAAACAAAGGCGTGATGAGCGATGAGCTCACCATGAGACATATTGTCTGTGCGTGGGCGGGAGACGTCGGTTCGGGCGGAAAGAGGCGCGCCAAGCGGAAGCCAACCGGCTCTTTCCCCGTCCTCGCCCATGCCTCCGCCTGCTCTCTTCTTGTAGCTGCGTCCTCTTCTGCTTGCCACAATTTGCCAATGTGCTCTTTATGTTTACTTTTTTTGTTTACAGCAAAATATTCGTTGTCCTAAGCTTGTATCACTAACGTTATTGATGTTTCCCTGATAATTTTTGTTTTGTTAACCACCCCTTTAATTATGTTTTGGTAAGCAAGGGAATCGTTCAGATCGAAGCAGAATCTAGTGTAATCGCAAATCCCAAACCGCATTCATTAGCTGGTTCATGTTTCTTCGATTATATCTCTTGTCTTTCAGTGTTCCATAATCTGTGTTTCGGTTTATGGGTGTCTCCGGTATTTTGAAGCGAGTTATTTTCATTCAGCGACCTTCTTATGAAGCACTTCTCAATCTTAGATGTACCACCATAGTAATTTTCTCGTACGTCTCCACATTACTCTGTATATATGTCGCATTTATCTTCTCGAAACTTCCGCATATAATTTTTTGTTTTTTGTTTTGTTTCTATCTTTTTGTTAGGTTGCATATTCTTTGACTTTTCCTGGTTTCTTCCGTACGGCGTGTGGTTGGCCTTAATACGCCTCTTTTCGGAACATTTCTCCACGTTCCATCGCGCGGCCGCACCTCGGCGCGCACCGGCCGACCGCGCGTAAATCTGACAGCGAGTGTCCCAGCGGCAGACGGCGTCATTTAGCCTTATTAATTCCGTGGGCTGGCGGGCGCGTGCCTTGCGCCTTGCCACACGTTATTTATCCTCGCCGTCCAGCCTGAAGTATTTTTGCCCTGATGTATGTCGGCGGCGGCCGTATTAGGAGAACGTTTTAAATCGCCCTATCAATTGTGCGCGGGAACTTAGCTCTTCAATTAGAGAGGCGTTTTGCAACCCGCGACCACCTGCCAGCGGCGCTCCCGCGGCAGTCAGTGCGGTGCAGTGGGCCGAAAGCGTGTTCTGGGCGATCAAAGGCGTCGGAAGTTGATATTTGTTTAGCGGCTGACGCCAAAGATGATCTCGAGAAAGAGTCTTAACAGACTCGTGCCCAATATCAATAGAAATTAAAAGAAAATGCTTTACGTCGTAGAAGAAAATGCTCATTTCTCTAGAGCATACGTTTTCTTATATTGCAATAGACGAAAGACTATACTGTAACATGGCAATTTTATTCAAAAGTTGCAAAAAAATTTTATTCAAATTCATCAGTGCGATGTTTTGTTTCAAATTCAATCTGAACTAATAAAGTGTTTGCCAATGATGGTATCTACGATATTATTGACCATTTACGTGTGAAACTATTTTAATAAGTTTTAATATTCTGCTTCCTTTATCGTTGATCATATTTCAGAACTTTAAAAATCGCAATCTACTTTCAATTTATGTTAGAAAATTGGATGTCTTTCTCTTTCAGAGTTTGAAACGTTTGACACATCTCGAAATATCACAGATTCTTGTTGTGAAAACACGAAACCAACTAATTCCCACGAATATTTTAATTAACACAGTGAAGGTATTTCTCGTAGAAGTAATTAGTTCTCATTGCCCTCATAGTGCCGTCAAAATGATAAAATGCAAATTAAATGAGCCCGCGTTTCATGGTTTCAACGTGGTATTTGCATATTGATAGAAATACTAACAATCACACGCTCGATTCGAAATTCCAAATTGATCTGACGCCAATCATTTATATTGTTACATACCATAAAATAATACTTTGCGGTAATTCTCAGGAAAATGAAACGGCTATTGGAAACGCAGGACATCCACCGAACTACATTATAATCGGAATATCAATGTTTATTTCGGACTAAATATATTATTAAATTAACGAAAGGTATTTGGAAATATTTTGTATGAATCACTTCTTCAATGCTAGTTCGTGATTACATTTGTTTGACCTTATTATGCACATTCCTTTTGAAATATTTGTACATATATTACTAAAAACAAGCTATTGTGTTTAGCATTCAAAATCGGTTACTTTATTTTCATGATAAATGCTTAGTTGCCACCCAGTAAATGAAATTTTTAAAATGAAGAAGACCTACTGATTCTTTTACTCGTACCCTTGCGCTTGTAAGTAAATACATTTACCAGGATGGCCATCATGTTCACTCTCGTCAATAATGTCAATAGTTGTTTGCCTTTGGGAATGTAAACCCGTATTTAAAATTGGAGGAGTTAAATGAAAATTAAGTACAATTATTTTGTAAGATTGAACAAAGGAATTATACAAAAGGAATGTTACAAAAAGTAGAGATGTAGCTTCAGATTCTGTAAAACCGACGTAGATCATAATTACAGACCATTGCAAATAGCAGTACGTATAAAACAGAAAAATAAGTAAAAATAAAATAATTGAAGGAGCACAAATTATATTGTGACAACTAAAAGTTGTAAGGATAGCAAAATTTACACATTTTACATCGTGTTACAATTAGAGTATTGTTAATATTATAAAATATTAAGATGCAATCATGGAATTAAATATCTTGCACTATTATTATTTTTAGAGTATTTTATCGATTGTCTGGACGCAAGCATTCTATAATCCTCTCGTCTAGCACAGGATTTTCAGCCACAGTGTATTGGCATAGACGTCAGAGCCATCTCGTAAGAGGCTGCACCGTTCGTCGCCGCTAGATCCGGGTCTCAGAACGGCGGCGGCGGGGGCCGGGGCGGAGGAGGGAGAGGAGGGGAGGGCGGCGTGGCAGTGCGGGCGATCGACGCCGTTTTGCCCAAAAGCAGCTCGCCGGAATGTCACCCGCCTTGCGAACTACATTCGGGGCACGCGGAGCGGGGGACATTTCCGGGCGGTTCTCTCTCGAATTTTGAAAACGCGCAGCAGCCGGTAGCTTGTTTGTCCCCGGAGCGCATGCGTTTCTTTGTTGGCCTCCGGTGTCAAAACGCTGCTACGTATATGGCGAGAGGTCGATCAATACAACGAAGCAAATAGTTTGGGTGCCATGCGGTGCAAAGGTCAAACCGCTCATTTTTCACTTCCTAATATTTTATCTATATGTTGCCTCTATCTATATGTCGACATGGACTACCGGCTTGGTTTAAGTCAGAGCCAGCATTGCCACTGTCTCTGCAGCGACTGTGAATGGGAAGTCGTAGGTCCAATTCAGCATCTGCCTAGCAGTCGGCTGGCCGTATGCTAGGTGTATGCCGGAGCAGTACCCTGACAAACGTGCACCAGACTGTTCGATCTTCCCTTCTCATCCTCGTTCTAGTCTCTCAGTTCACTTTCACACCCTTGCACTTAAATGCACTACACTACCACATATCGGGGAGTGGCCGGGAACTCAGAGCTTGTCCCGCTGGGGGAGATAGCTGGAACGGAAATTCCAGGAAGATAATTGTAAATGTTTTAATAATTATCTAAATGCACTGGCCTGCTCCCTTCCTTACTCGCTACTTTTTACTCAGTAGAGAGAAAGATGTGTAATTGTGCGCGAAAAATCGGCGCACTTTTGACAGAAAAATTCTTATTTCAGGTCCCTGGTAACGAAAAAGTGGTAAAATCCAGTCGCTTAAAAAAAAAAAAAAAAAAAAAAAAAAAAAAAAAAAAAAAAAAAAAAACTAACACTTGGCGTGGCCAGAAACCAGGTTTTGTGGGGCCTAAAAATTGAATGATGGCAAAACGTCCGTCTGTCCGTCCATCCGTCTGCTCGTCTTTCCGTCCGTCTGTTAACATTGCTAGCGGCTAAACCGTTCAGCCGATTTTCTCCAAAATTGATATTCCACAATCAATCAATGTGTCTGATTTCGCTGTCCCTTGAATTTGAGCTCGATATTTTAGTTTTAGGGGTACTTTACATGAAGCCCCTGGGACATTTTCAATTTTTTTTGTAAAATAGTTCCATCGATTTTGATTAAATTTTGTTATTGGATAGTGTGAAGGACGTTTAAGAGAATGGTGCAGGTCTCATTCTCGTTGAAAACTGCAAAAATTGAAATATTTTGCGGCTTCTTTCTACAACTACAATGATGAAGATTTCTGTTTCTTAGAAAAAAAATTATAAAAAACGTAGATGTAGATATGTTAAGATTGTTAATTAATCATTCGGAAATGTTTCTTATGGCCAAATATATGAAGGCGAGGTGGAAAAATACTGGTTGGGCGCAGGAGTAAATTATCCTTCCTGTGTCCTTCTTACACCCGGAGACCTGCTAAAACTGCAAGAAAGCGTATGCAGATCGTGCGAACATTCAGGGTCACATTGAAAATTATTTATAACGAAACTTCAGTCGGGCACCTAGATACAAATTTAGGCTTGGAAGTTACATTTATGAACCGAGATATTCATATATTTGTTCTGTTTGGAATCTTATATAAAGCAATGAAATAATTTCAAGTCTGAAATATTGCCTTCAACGTTTGTGCCGATTTGACTACACAAAATGTTTCCGCAAGCAATTTATTTTCATACTAATGTTTGCTATTCAAGTGAAACTCTTTTGCTTGTCTGATAAAAAGAAACATGCCTGTATTATTTGGAATCTAGTCATTGTCTTCATAACGCCAGAATGCTCAAACCGATCACGTCGAGTATTCCTTTGAAGTAGCAGCGCTGTGTATTGAAGATCATAGACCACTCCCAGCCACTAAACAAGACGCTTCCTTTCACACTCGAAACCGTCGTCGTCTTACGAATAACGACCATTGTCTTCGCTGCGAAGCGCGCGGAACGGACGGCCGTAAAAAAGCCGTTCGGCTTCTTTCGCGGATCAGTGCGTTTGTTATGAGTCGCAACTCGAGCGTCGACCGTACAAGACGGCAGCGGACGTCAGTTTACGCTCTGCTTCCAGGCCCGTCCCCTCCTCAAGCGTCGTTGCCGCCCGTTCCTCCACCCCACTATCCGCGGCGAAAATGATGCATTTTCGACGTTGCCGCCCTTGGTACCCTGCGTTGTGTTGGCGTTTCGCTCCGTCCCCGCTCCTCTCCGTCCCCGCTCCTCTCCGTCCCCGCTCCTCTCCGTCCCCACTTCTCTCCGTCCCCGCTTAACGATAAATCCATCTATTCGTGAAGATTGAGCAAACCATTATTAATCCATATAAGAATATCGGTGTTCATTATTTGTAATTGCATGGAATTGCGTATAAATAGGTAAATCAGCCGCAAGACAGAAACATAAGTCCAATATATCAAACATCATTATTGTACAGACGTGAATTTTATGATTTTTAATTGTTGCAGAAAAAGAAGTACTTTGCTTTTGTGTCATAATTCGCAAATTTCCTTCGTTTATGACGGAAAATATTTTCTTGCATTGACCTCTTTTAAAGTAATTGATTTTCTTTCATCGACCAGCGCTGACAATTTCTTTACAAATTCAGCACACTTAATTATAATAAATACAATTGGACCTAAATGACTTAAGATAACAATTTCATAAACCATATATTTTAATATCTTGATTTTTAAGATCTGTGACGATTCCGCTCTCAATGCTGTTTATAATCGTGGGCCATGCGTTACAAAATGTTTGGACGTGATTAAGAACTGACCATACAATTTTCTGTTAACTTGTTGCAAAGATATATTCTTGTACAGAAGAAACATTCTAACGTTATAATTCTAAAATTCTATTCATGAACGCTGATACGAAAGCCGAGAACGAATTGTATTTATTATAAATATTTTTGTAAGAAAACAGAAAACAATTCAAACCTGAAACATCATTCTTAATCAACGGAATATTGTTTATACCTATCAGATCGCTCGTTTATGCTTTTCAGCTCTTGACATCGACCAACCTAAAATCTGCATTGGCGCCCTCTAAATATAGAGACCCCCCAATGAGGGAATAACGCCCCCGGCGGAAACCGTGTTGGAGCTTGTTCATTGCCAGCCTGCAACGCGCCGGGCACGCGCGGACTACACATATCACTGCAGCTGACGACCCTTCTATGCGTCTGACAGGCCGCTTATTGCGCGCCGTAGGGCACTGTGCGGATGCTGCCTGGGCACCGGGGCGACTGCCTGGCGCCCTGGGCCGCTTCCCGCCAAGGATGACCGCGCCACCAGGGAAAATATTTATGTTTATCGGACGCTCTCACATTCTCTTTCCAGGAAGCCGTCCGGAAGGGGAGTAAACGCGCCCGTCTAGGAGGCACCTGTCGTGTAGTGTCGTCATAATTTTCGAAGTATTTTTATACATTTGATTTTTTATTAGCTATTCGTAATTGGTTTTGAAAATAGTATGTCTGCGTGTATTTGGCAATTTAGATCGATTAATTGACGTTTGTCGGCTAGCGTGTCTCCAGACCTGCGATTCTTTATTTATTATCCACGTCCTAGGGGGTAGGGGATATGGACGCGCATGGCGGTTATTCCCATCACCGTATCTTGCATGTTTCAAAAAGTTAAATGTGACTGTTTAATTTCATTACCTCTACCTATTAGTTTGTTGTTACGCATAGATTAAGAAAGTAATGAGTAATTATTATCTTGGTACCGTACATCCGTATAACTCTGGTTTGTGTTACCGATACACCCACCTGTTATGTTACATGAAACATTGCATCAAATTATATCTAGATTTTGTACTATAAGTCTTGATTTATCCTAATATGTCTTGTATTTTGGAAAATTCAGTTTCTGTTAACAGTGATGATGTTTGCGATCGCCAGTGTTAAATATTATACATGCTCGGTGACAATGAAGAATTGGGTGGAGCTGTTTCATCATCATTAATTCTCTTACAACAAAGCTCGCCAGGCCTGAAGGCTGTTGAGTTGTGTTGAAACATCATAATGTAATTTGCACTCATTCTAACTGGAAGTCGTTAGCTGAAAGATCTCATGATTAATCTGTGTATATACGCTTGGGTTAGAATTATGTCGCTGATAATAACTTCACTATTCTTTTACAGGGCTCTTCTGAGTGATCCATTGGACACTGGAACAGTAATTAATCGGGCGCATGTGCTTCTGTAAAGGAACATTAGGTATAGACCGCGCCATATTAATGATTTAAACGGATGGAATATTAATGGAAACAAGATCAGTGTGCGCAACAGCACAAAGTCGAGAAGCATAAGAACAAATTAAAAAAGCAGATAATTGTATCCATCGTTCGCTATTCGTAGCAAGGCATGCAGGCGTGCATTTTTTCGCTTGCAATTGAATGTCCGGTGTGAAACAACTTCCGTTGTTACTTAAGGAAAATTTCCCCTTTCGTCATAAAATTATGTGAAATCGGATTGCATTACTGTTGAATTGAGAATAATAGAAGATACATATCCGGACCTGCACAAGCGGGATCGCTTTCAAAATGTAAGTAAAAGTTATTATAATGTATTGAAATCCAATACTTTCAATGACCACGTTATCCTTCATGCTTGTCGGTCGACTCAAACACTTCCGACCCATCTAGCGGTTTCATGTGCCGCCAGGAGTTACGCGCCATCCGCTTCTGTGTAGATCTCTATGCGGCCAGTCCTTACTTGATAAGTTCACCGAAATGTCACCGCTGCCACCCGTCCGCAGAGCCAGCAAGCAGAAAGAACACCGCTTGTCGCAAATGCATAATACTTACTGCCAGTGACGAAAAACACGGGCGCACAGCCGTTCTGTTCGCATCTGACTTCTGGTCCACTTGAATGAACAATAGCCATTAATTTGTGTGCACCCCTTCCAGACCACAATTAAACCACTTATAATTTGATTCCATCAAAGTTAAAGGTTTGATGTTGTGCAAACTGGATTAGAATGTTTTAATTTAATGCAACTTCCGAGATTAAAAATCACAATTTAAACGAATATGAGACTCCCCCATTTTTTGAGAGTTCTTGCCTGGGGCAAAGTATAATCAATAAAATTTTGTTTTATGCAATTTGTGAGAATTTATTTCAGGATGTAGAGGCTTCTGCCTCGTGACGGACAGACAACGGCTTGCCGCTAATTGATTTCTTGTATTAAGGTCTCACAAGACATGGATTCTGACTCAACCAGCGTGTTAAGCCCAGTCATTTTCTACTGAATGATCAACATTTTCCACTTTTTCTTCCCGGGGGCTAGGTAATAGAGATTTTCTTTTGAACATCGCGAAAATTTGCTCGAGTGAATGATACAGTGACTTCTCTTCTTACAAATTTGTTAGGCGTCAAAGTAAAACATAGATAAAAAAACAGGAAAAATGTTATATCTCAAACACTCATTTGTTTTCTGAAAATTGGGCCATCGTGTTAGGAGTATCATGTCTGCTTTTGAATCTCTATTATTCGTTGTCGTTAGTACAACATCTTTCTAATATTATAATTTGTCTACAGAACTACTTATTGTTCATGTGAAAAATCCAATTAAAGATGGAATTACTACGACAAATTAATTACTTGGAATATTTTGTTATGAATTCAAACTATTTAGCTTTCCTTTTTGTCACGAGGATCGTTGTTGCGCGAGATTAACAAGTCTTTGACACGTCGAAGCATACTCTAGACTAGAAATCTAATCCTTGTCTTGCTCCGGATCGTGCCTCGCCGCACCCAGTCCTTGCTGCCGTCAGTTGGCCTTGCTCCACTCCCTTTTCCGACCCGTTTTTCTGCATATGTCACTCGCTCACTGGTCCGCCTCGTCTCGCTTCTTTGAGTTTTACGACGGTCACATCCTTTGCTCGTCCCGCATGCGTCCATAGTTCTATTTCTGTCTACGCCACTCGTCTCTTTCGTTGTCGTTTTCCACGGCTTCCCTTCTCGCCCAGGTTCTGACCCATCTCTTTTCAGCTTAATCTTCACCATTCCACCCCGCTTGTGGTCTAGTTTGTCTCGCTAGGTCCGCTGTCGTTTGTATTCTTTCCGTTTCTCCAATGTTTTCTCTCTTGTCCAATTCTTATTCTGGGCTTTTTTTCGCTTGCCTCTCGCCCAGTATATTTTGCGGATTGCAATTTGCCGCGGCCTGGCCGCCCGCCAGGTGAACATTCCATCCCATTATCTTCTACAACATCTAATGATTTATCCCTTTTTTATTTCTTTCTCTCTTTCCTCCCTCGCCGTCTCTTTCACCGCACCTGTCTAAACCCTCCGCGAGCAACCGTACCGCGAATCGTTTTTCGTGATACGTCATCGGTAAACACAGTCCAATGTTTTTCGCTCTTTCGCCCCCCCAGCTTTTTGTGTCAATCGTTCCCTTGTGCGGGCCCACAGTTGTTCCCACTCGGACGTTCTCCCCTCAGTCACCGTTTGTAGTTGGCCAGAAATAATCCTCTTACAGTCAATTAAACTTCACGTTACTAAAGATTCAATCATGTAAAAATTATTGTCAAAATAAGTATTGAAATTGTGGCTTAAAATGAAACCATACTGCTAGAAATGTACGTATGTTCATTATTCCAAAATGTTGAATTCCAATATATTTCAAAGCAGCGAAAGAGGTAAAAACGATTTAAATAATAAATATATTGCCGAAATCAATTATTACCAAATGGAAATTAGGTTATGATGGAAAGTAGTAACGTCCTCCACTTGCAATCTTTCCCTGTACGTATCAACGAAGCCACATTCGCCCCGACTTGCCGCTCCGTACGTGATTCCCGCATGCGCCGACCTTCCCGCCAACCGCTGCTGCCCGGCCAGCCCGGGCTCTCGCCCGCTCCCGCTTGCGGGGCGGCTGCGTGCGGCCAGGGTCACTACACGCGCTTCCCGCGTGGCGTCGGCGGCGTTGCACCAACGTCCCGCGGAGCTTCCAGAGCGCTCGGTGGCGACATTCCGTGCACAGTGCCCACGCACGCGGCCAACGCTCTCGCAATGCGCAAGGAAGTCGCTTTGGAAAACCGATGATTGTGGCCAGCGAGATTCTTGAACTTGAAATAACAAGGAGCTATAAAAATATATATTTTAATAAAAAATTAACGTATTAAAGACACAGTTCAAGTGTTCGACTTGTTTCGTGCGTAAAAATCGTTCTTGCGAGTGCTAGTACAATAATGTTTTTTTTCGATGTATGGTTTAACATTTTTGTCTAGTGAATTGTCAAATTTATATTTAAATTGTATGTAAATGTGGTGTATCCGATACCGATCTAAAATGAATTGAAACGTTTCAAGGAATATTTTAATATCTCTACAACATTAATAAACCCATTGGCAATTTCTGAGTTTCTGAAGCATTATATATTATATTCTTATAGTTTATACTGTGCAGAAATAGTCTGGAGTTTAAACCAATGTCTGCTTCTACAAACAGCGATTAAGATCAAAAGAGAAAATAGAGTTGCTAAGGTCAATAGTAAGTTTTCTTTTTTGTGTTACGACGCCCACACTGGTAATATTATATTGCCATGTCAGAAAACGTAAAATAAACCACAACACCTGCTAGAAATGGTATATCACCGATGTCTCCATTTTACGATTACAGTGATGTTAAAAATACGCGCACATAACCTGTATCAGTAGCGAGCAAGGCCCAGGCCAGTGAAGGTTCCGGCGGTGGATTCCAAAGTCTCCGGCGCCGGATGATGAGCGGGCGGGAACTTCGTGTTCTTGTTCCGGCTGCACCACACCCTTTTCCTGGCCTTGCGTGCAACCCCCCCCCGCTCTTCTTACCCAATTCTCAGCCTAGTCCCACGTACTCATACATGGTGCCACTGGACCCACGATTCTTAACAATGCCCAAAGACAGCGCAACGCCGCTTAACTAGTATAATTTGATGTTCGAATGTTCGCTAATTAACCAAAGGGAAAAAGTAAGAAAGAAGGAGCAGAAAAGATCGAACGGAAAGGACATTGATCTCAATTTCAACGGACAATGCCAACAACACATCACTAAGTAATCTATGATTGATTATACCCCTCAGTATAGCTCGCTACCGCTTACATAAAATTACCGCTCAAGGTTAAAGCGTAGTCTTTCCCGCTAAGGAGGTCCAAGATTAGATAGCAGAAAGGTGAATGACGTCGGACTCGGGAGCGCCGTCAATTCAAAGACATCACTTGCCCTGAGGAAGTCCCGGCAATATGTATACGACGAAGAAACGTCTCCGCAATTATCGCTAGCGACGGCCTGTTTGTACCAAAACGTAGTGACGCGGACAACCACAGTTTTCATTTACCCTAGATGTTTATTAATTTATAAAGAAAGCTTTATGACATGATGTGAAAGGGGATTAATACCGCTGTTTTTCAGTACAGAAAAATTTACTTGCATAAACACGATATGTACACAACTGGTGGCATTGCCAAGTTCAACAAAATATCACAATGACGCTTAAACTACCCCTTGAATTTAAAATTGCGTTACTAAAAACCGGTTATGTAATATAATAAATTGCCAACTTAGCCCCTAAAATTTCAGCACGATCACTTAGGAAAAAACTTTACCAAAAACGTAGCAAAGAGCTAGTAAAAAAATACTATATTTTACGATTTTTGAAAAAATTCAAAAAGTTGAAAATGAAATGGCCATCGATGTCAGTGATGATGCTCTATATTGGAAATCTCTTACATATTATTGAGAAGTGGATAAAGAGTGTTATTTCTAAGAAATTCATCTAGAGTGCTTGAATAATTGTAATTAGTGAGTAGTGAATAATTCTGTATACATATTCTGATACTGCGCTATAGGTTTTGATATGTGTCCATTTTTATGGAAATCAGACCTATAACATGATTATTAAAAATAAAATACTTGCCATTTTATTTAAAACTTATACAGAACAAAAATAAGTAGGATGATTTGGTAAAAAGTAAGTCGAATCTGGAATCAGTTTATCGCTAACAGTATCTGTTTGAGACAACGTAATTCTAATGTATTAATTTACACCCGACGTTCACTATATTTTATGCGACACCATGCGAAATGAAAACGCTGTCAATGAGGCAGTAATGGGACAAATATTAATTCAGTGATATATCCAAGAATAAATATGTGCAATTGGTACATAATATTAAGCACAATTGTAACTACGCACCTTTAAAACTATTATATTCGTCTTACAATCAGATGAGTTTTCCCAGGAAATAATAGTTAGCCATCTTGCGATTTTTACTCATGCTGTTATGTATCTGATGCTGACGTTTTGCAAGAAGGAAGTAATCGGTTCAAAAATGTCATATAAAGTCCAAAGTGTACGCAATCTCGATTGTTTCGGCGTAAAAACGCACACTCTTAGTACGATGAGGTTCCAAAAACACGTGCCTTTAGAATGAACAGAATAGATGCCGTTCTCGTTGTATCGGACCGCGTCAAGGGCGCGGCCGGCACGTGCGCAGGCCTGGCTTGCAGCGCCGCCGCCGCTGCCCTCCTCCAACGGCGTGCGCAGATAAGCGACTATAGGCGGGTTTTTGCGCGCCCACCGCGAGCGGTCATCGCTGCCGATCCACCCCGCGCGTACGCCCCACTCGTCTCGTGGCCGTGCCCAGGGCGTGTGCGGTGGGCCGCGCTTATCAACTCCTAGATGCCCGAAAGCTTTATGCCAAGCACTAACGACTCATGTACTCCAAACACGAAATTTCCTCCCGCACCCGCACAGGATCGATGCCGTTTTGACTTGTCTCCTTTTTTTTTCTTTCGGATGATATCGTAACACTCGACGCCTCTCTCGAAATGCCGTCACGTGTTCTCACCCTCTCTGCAACTCGCCCCACTCCGGCCGCCCTGCCCCCTGCCCTGCCCTGCCCGCCCCGCCCCGCCCCCGCCCCGCCCTCGCCGCCCCCCGCCCCCATTTTGCCTCTGTTTCGTGACCCATCCCAGCTCCGTCCCAAGCCTCTCGACTTGCCTTCTTGTATAGCGTCGTGATGGAAATAGGAAGACAAAGGATTCTCATAACATATGTCAGATGTCATGTACTCGTATACAGATAGTTCTTTATGTGAGAAACAGGGCCCGGTAACTTGGTAAATGCCGCGTGTCTGTCGAAAGACGCGACCCACACTTACAGCCCTTTCAGTAATTCTTGCGTGTCTGGCTGCCAATTAAAACTCACTTTCGAGGAAAGTCTAGGCGAGAATAAGGTCATTTACTTTCCGATGTTCTTCAATCTGAAGGTCAAGGGGTTGCTTGTATTGTGAAAATGGACTGCCTTTAGGTCATGGACACGCGTGCTGATTGGGTTTCCGGTTGCGTTATCTGCCCATGGTGAGACCTTGCTTCACTGTAAAGACGCGCAGAAGCATTGTCTGCCCACCTACATCAGTCTGTCTTGCGACTCTTTGTACTTAGTAATAACCCGCATCGCGCCACCTACTGCTCATGCCCCTCGCACATAGTTCCATCCGCTCTAAGCTGGTGCCTTGTGCACAGCTTCTCTCATCTTGCCACGCTATCTTCAGTTTGTATTTTTTGCGGTGTTAATTTTTTCCAATTATTGGAAAAAAAGAGGAATCTTGAAACTAGGTCATATAAAAGTTGTTTTGAAAATTATATGAGTAGTTTTTGCAAATTTAAATTAAATTCGGTAGTGAAATACAGGACAGTATTTAAACTATGATTGTCTTAAAAAAAAACCCAGATCCAATGTCATTTTCTTAAATGCCCTCTTATGCATCAAAGAGGTCCTACATAAAGAAGTTCCTACTGTTCGGTGGGAAAATGCTGCGAAATTATTAACATTTTTCATATCTAAGTACCAATATGTACGATTAATTTTGTGAATTTAAATTTTTACCAAATCAGATCTTTATTACATAAGGTATGTTAACTTTGAGAAACAAAGAGTAAGATTTCCCCGTAGAACTTCTGTCTTGAACTCAGTAAAATTGCAATTTTAATAATTTTCTCTCAAAACGGGCTAGCTAATATTTTCTTTATATCTTTTCATGGATGATAACAAAGGACGTTCAAAAGGTGGGTGATATCTTATTTTCGTTGAATTTTTATTGCGTTTTGCATTTTTCAAAATTGCAAAAGTTAGAATTAATGCGAAAGAGTTCTCGCCGTTATAGTTCTTAGTTATAGGTTCTACCTTATTTTCCGTAAACCAATAAATCTGTTTACTGCTGAATTTCTTCTTCGGAAATGATAATCTTTAACTGTGAATTCTTTTTTTCGTCAACACAGCGTCTTACCAATTTAAAAAAATCTTTGCGTTTCGCGGAGTCGAAACATATGTTATTTGATTTCAGAATTCACGCGAAAACACCTACGATGTTATGATTACAAACTCCAAAATACTTTCGACCTATTTTGCACTTCTTCGTTTATTTTTCCACTCTGTTATAAATTTTCCATGTAACACCGTATTTACAGGTCATACAAACAGATTGGCTGCTCATATTTGCCTCGCCGTGCTTGCCCCCAAAAATTCGCAATGTCGTTCGTTGCGCTTGTACTTAAAGTTTGACAACTGTGTAACAATTAGTCTGAAGTTCAAGGTTTGTAGATATAGGGGGAGATATTGACTCACTCGTTATGTTATTCACACATGCTACATCCTTTCTTGTCCCCTGCTGGAATTCATCTACACATTTTCTCTTTGCTGCTCTCGACACTCCACCTATTACATCTGTTCATCTCCACTTTTGCGTATATGTTCCGAATTTTTTGCTGATTTAGTTCTCCTGCGACCAGCGTTTTACACCCTCCATTCCTCTCTTGCCAGACGAATATTCTGACGTGCTTACCTTGCCGCCTTTGTCGGAATGGATTTTCGTTTTCTTGTTGTCGGTGCAGATGGTGAATAAGACGTGCTTCTTATTAAATTTCCTCGCTCTCTTTCTGGATGTTTCTTTTATAGTTCTGTGCCACGTCAATCTCGTCATTAAACACACTCCTCCTCCGGCCAACGCCCACGCCTGTTATGCCTCTTTCGACTGGGTTTATTCCCGGTCCCTCGTGTTGTTCATTTCCTATCTAATAAAAATCGTTCCCTTGCTTTACACCCACCGCGTCAGTCGCACAAGTACTCGTCCAGATTCCAGTTGCCGATCGTGTAGAGGTTTTGGTCTTCTTTACTCGCTAACTTGTTACTCATGACACGGTATGCCAATTTGGAAAGCATATATAGCTATAGAATTGTTTCTTCTTATAACGTTTAAAGAATTTTCGGATCACCTATATGTAAAAGAAATTGCATGTGGTAAAAATTGATATGTTGTAAGTAACATTGATGTGCATACTGTACGTCGTCGCGCCGTGGTACCACTATACGTCGTTCGTTCTGTAATATTGCGTTGCTTCTCCCTGGGAATGAAAACAACTATTCTCGATGACAGTTTATATCGAGCGGGAAGGTAGAAATGTATAGAATTACCAAAACAAGAGTCGTTAGCGTGAGCCTCACTCATGATCATTATTTCTGTGGCGCTTAGGGGGGGTGGAGACGTCGGTTCGGGCGGGAAAGATGGCGCGCCAACACCGAAGCCAACCGGCTCTTTCCCGCGTTCCTCGCCCAGCTCCGCTCGCTCTCTTCTTGGCTGCGCGTTCTCTCTTGCCCACAATTTGCCAATGATGCTCTTTATTTTACTTTTTTTGTTTTACAGCAAAATATTCCTTGTCCCTAAAGCTTGTATCACTATACGTATTGATGTTTCCCTGATAATTTTTTGTTGTTTTACACACCCCTTTTAATTTTGTTTGTAGCAAAGTAATCGTTCCAGATCGGAAGCAAGAATCTAGTGTAATCGCAAATCCCAAAACCGCATTCATTAGCTTGTTTCATGATTTTCTTCGATTATTAGTCCTTGTCTTTTCAGTTTCCATAATCTGTGTTATACGGTTATGGTGTGATCTTGTAGTCCGATTATGTTGTAAGCGAGTTTGATTTTTCGATTTCAGCGACGCTTCTTATGAAGCCAGTCTCAATGTCGTGTAGATGTACCACCCTAGTATTGTTCTGTACTGTCGTCCCACATTTACGTCTTGGTATATGTATGTTGTCCAGTTTATCTTCTCTGATAAGCATTCCGCAGTATAGAATTTTTGTTGTTTTTTTGTGTTTGTTTAGCGCTTATTGCGTATTAGCAGTTATGCTTTCCTTTGTGTTTCGTCCGTTGAGTTCATATCGTCGGCGTGTGGTGGCCTAGATATACGCCTCTTTTCGGAAACATTTTCTCCATTCGATTCCAATCGCGCGCGGCCGCACCTCGGACGCACGCAAACCGGTCGCGTAATCTGACGAGCGAGGGTTACTAAAATGTTCGCAGTGAAAACAATGCGTATGCTTAAGCCAAACAATTGCAATTTCCTGGCTCATTGTGCCTAGATGCGCGGCGCGCTTGGCGCCTTTGCCACACGGTTATTTTATCTCGCCGCTCCAGCCTGAAGTATTTTTGCACCTTATGTATGTCGCTTGGCGCCTAATTAGGAGAACTTTTAAATTCGCTCCTATCACAGTTGTGCGCTCTGGGAACTTAGCTCTCTCAATCTAGAGAGGCGTCTTTGCAAACCCGCGACCACCTGCCAGCGGCAGTCTCCCGCGGCTAGTAACAGTGCGGTTTGCAGTGGGCCGCGAAAGCGTATGTTCTGGCGATTCAAAGAGCGTCGGAAGTTGATATTGTTTTAGCGGCTGACGCCAAAGATGATCTCGAGAAAGAGTGTCTTACAACAGACTCGTGGCCCAATTATCTAAATAGAAAATTAAAAGAAAAATGCTTTAATCGTCGTAGAAGAAAAATGCTCTTTCTCGCTAGAGCATACGTTTCTTATATTGCAATAAGACGAAAAGACCTGATACTGTAACAAGGCAATTTTATTCAAAGTGAAATTATTAAATCTGATCAGTGCGATGTTTTGTTTCAATTCAATCTGAAAAACTAATAAGTTGTTTTGCCAATTATGTTATCTACGATAATTATTGACCATTTACGGTGGAAACTATTATATAAGGTTTAATTATTTTGCTGTCCTTTATCGAAATTGATCATATTTCAGAACTTTAAAAAAAATCCGCAAATCTACTTTCAAATTCGTATGTTAGAAAATTGATCGATGTCTTTCTCTTTTCAGAAAGTTTTTGAAACGGTTTGACACATCTCCGAAATAAGCATAGTATTGCGTTGTTGTGAAAACCACTGAAACCAAACTAATTCAATATGAGTAGTTACTACAGTTAGCAATTGGTATTTCTCGTACAAATAATTATTTTTCATTGCCGCTCAGTAGTGCCCCGTTCAAATGGACATAAAATGCAGAATCTAAATGAGCCCGCGAATGCATTGGTGATTTCACGGGTTGTATTTGCATATTGATAGATAAATAACTAACAATCACACGCTCGATTGTTCGAAATTCTCAAATATGAAGTTGACGCTTCATAATCTATATTATATTGTAATACCATAAAATAATAACCTTCAGTGCAAGGTAATTCTCAGAAAGAAGTATAAAACGGACATATGGATACGCAACTATCTACACCGAACACATTTATGATCTGGAATATCAATGTTTATTTCCGACTAAATATATTATTAAATTAACGAAAGGTTATTTGGAAATATTTGTGTTATGAAATCACGTTTCTTCAATGCTAAGTTCTGAATATTACATTTAAGTTTGACTTAGTTTTTTAGCACATTGTCCTTTCTGAAAGAATATGGTTGTACATTATTACTAAAATAACAAAGCTATGGTCTAAGTATTTAAGCTATTCAAAAATCGGTTTACTTTATTTTCTATATAAATGACTTGAGTGTCGCCACCCAGTAAATGGAAATGTTTAACAATGTAAGAAGAACCTACTTGGGATTTCTTTTTTTTCCTCGTTACCCCTTGCGCTGTAAAGTAATACATTTTTTTGTGTTGTTTATTTCGTTGGGGGTGTTGTTTGTTTAGGTTTTTTTACCAGGATGGCCATTTCATGATCACTCTCGTCCCGAAAATTGTCAATAGTTGTTTGCTTCTTGGAATGTAAACCCGCTATTTAAAATTGGAAGGGAGTTAAATGAAATTTAAGGTACAATTATTTTGCTTAAAGATTAACAAAGGAATAAAAATATACAAAAGAATGTTACACAAGTAGAGATGTAGCTCAGATTCTGTAAGAACCGATCGGTAGGATCATAAGTTACAGACATGTACAAAATGCAGGCCAGTACGTATAAAACAGAAAAATAAGTAAAATAAAATAATGAAGAACCAGCACAAATTATATTGGAAACTAAAAGTTGTGTAAGTGATAGCAAAATTTTATCAACATTTTTACATTACCGTTGTTACAATTAGAAGTTATTTGTTAGATATATAAAATATTAAGATCAATCATGAATTAAATATTTGCACTATTATTATGTGTTTTAGAGTATTTTATCGATGGTCTGGCGCAAGCATTCGTATAATCGCTCTCGTCATTAGCACAAGGATTTTCAGTCACGTGATGCATTAGAGCGTTAAGCCATCTCGTAAGAGCTGCACCGTTCGTGCCCGCTAAGATGCCGGGGTCTCAGAACCGGTCCGCGGGGGCACGGGGCCGGAGAGGTAGAGGAGGGGAGGACGGCGCGTTGGCCAGTGCGGGCGATCGACGCCGGTTTGCCCAAAAGCAGCTCGCCGGTTAATGTCACCCGCCTATGGCGAACTACATTTCGGGCACGCGTGGGAGCGGGCGGACATCTTCGGCGCGTTCTCTCGAAATTTGAAAGACGCGCGAGCAGCCGGTAGCTTGTTTGTCCCCGGAGCGCATGCGTTTCTTTGTTGAGCCTCGGTGTCAAAACGCTGCTACGTATTATGGCGGAGAGGTCGATTCAATACAACGAAGGAAATAGTTTGGGTGCCAATGCGCGTGCAAAAGGTCAAAACCTCTCATTTTCATTCCTAATATTTTATCTATATGTTGCCTCTATTTTATAGGTCGACATGGGACTCCGGCTTAGTTTAAGTCAGTAGCCAGCATTCCCACTTCTCTGGCAGCGACTGTGAATGGAAGTCGTAGGTCCCAATTCGAGCATCTTGCCCTAGGCAGTCGGCTGGCCGTACTGGCTATGGTGTATTGCCGGAGCAGCACCTCTGACAGAAACGTGCACCAGATGTTTCGATCTTCCTGCTTCTCATCTCGTTCTAGGTCTCTCATTCACTTTCAACCCTTGCACTTAAAGCACTACACTACCCATTATCGGGAGTGGCCCGAGAACTCAGAGTTGTCCCGCTGGGGGGAGATAGGATGGAACGGAAATTCAGGAAGATAATTGTAATGTTTTGATAATATTATCTAATATATGCAAACGGGCCTCTCCCTTCCTTACTCGCGTACTTTTTATCAGTAGAGAGAAAGATGCGTAATTGTGCGCCGAAAAAAATCGGAGCACAACTTTGGGACAGAAAAAATCTTATTTCAGTCCCTGGTAACGAAAAAAGTGGTAAATCAGCGCTTAAAAAAACAAAAAAAAAAAAACAACAAAATAAAAAAAACTAAATACTGGGCTGGCCAGAAATCCAGTTTTGTGGGCTAAAAATTGAATGATTGCAAAACGTCCGGTTGTCCGTTCCATCCAGTACTGCTCGGCTGTTTTCCGTCCGTCTGTTAACATTGCTTAGCCGCTAAACCGTTTCAACGGATTCTCCAAATTGAGTATTCCACTAATCAATCAATGTGTAGCTGATTTCGCTGGTCCCATTGAATTGAGCTCGATATTTTAGTTATATGGGTACGTTTACTATTGAAGCCCTGGACATTTCAATTTTTTTTTTAAAATAGTTCGCATATTTGAGATTGCAGTATTAAATTTGTTATGGAATGAAAGTCGTAAGGACGTTTAAGAGAATGAAGTGCAGGTTTCTATTGCTCGGTGTTTGAAAAACTGCAAAATTGAAATATTTTTGCGAGGGCTTTTTCTACAACTACAATGATGAAGATTTCTGTTACTTAGAAAAAAAAATTATAAAAAAACGTAGATGTAGAGATATGTTAAGATTGTTAATTAATCACCCTTCGGTAATGTTGTCTTATAGTGCCAAATATATGAAGGCGAGGTGGAAAAAATATGCGGGGCGCAGGAGTAAATTATCTTTCCTTGTCTCTTCTTACACCCGGACGACCTGGCTAAAACTGCAAGAAAAGCGTATCAGATCGTTAGCTGAACATTCAGTGGTCGCACATTGATAAATTATTTATAACGAAACTTCAGATGCGGGCACCTAGTATACATTTAGGCTAGGAAAGTTACATTATGAACGAGATTATTTCATTATATTTGTCTTGTTTGGAAATCTTATATATAAAGCAATGAAATAATTTCAAAGTCTTGAAATATTGCCTTCAACGTTTGTTGCCGATTGACTACACAAAGAATTTTCCGCAAGCAATTATATTTTCATACTAATTGGTTTGCTATTCAGTTGAAACTCTTTTGCTTGTCTGATAAAAGAAGACATCCTGTATTATTTGGAGTCTAGTCATTGTCTCATAGACGCCAGAATGCTAAACAAACCCGATCTACGGTCGGAGAATATCCTTGGAAGTGCCAAGCGCTGTGTCATTTGGAAGTATCATAGACCACTCCCTAGCCACTAAACCATAGGACGCTCCTTTCACACTCGAAACCGTCGTGTCTACGAATATACGACATTGTCTTCGCTGCGAAGCGCGGCGGAACGGACGGCCGTAAAAAAGCCGTTCGGCTTCTTTCGCGGAAATCAGGTGCGTTTTGTTATGATCGTCAACTCGAGCGTACGACCGTACAAGTACGGCAGCGGACTGTTCGTTTACGCTTCTGTTCCAGCCCGTCCCACTCCTCAAGTCGGTCTGTGTGCCAGCCCGTTCCTCCACCGCACTATCCGACGGCGAAAAATGATGCATTTCATTGACACTGTCACGTGGCGTTTCCCCCGCTCCTTCCGTCCGTCTTCGATCGTCCCGCCTCTCCGCCACTCTGTCCCGTAACTCTCCTCGCGTATTCTTAGTCCTCCTCGCTTTTGGATCCCCTCCGCCCCTCCCGTCCCGCCCTGCCGTCACCTGTTCCTTTCGCATACACTCCCGTCAAGTCTACATCTCCCCTCTCCTCCCCCGCTCTCCTCGCCCGCCCTCCGTCCCGTCTCGTCCCGACGTCTCTCAAATTCCTCCGCTCCTCCTCCGTCGCCACATCCTTCTGGCCGTCGGCTCCCCTCCTCTCCGTCCCTCTCGTCTCACGTCCTCTCCGGTCCGCTCCTCGTCCTCCCGTCCTCTCCGTCCCCGCTCCTCTCCCGCTACGTCCCCGCTCGCTTCCGTTTCCCCGTTTCCTCTCCGTTCGCGTCTATCATGCCGTTCCCCGCTCCTCTCCGTCCCCGCTCCTCTCCGTTGTTTCCGCCTCCCACCGTCCTCTCCGTCCCCGCTCTCTCGCCGCTCCCGCTCCTCTCGTCCGCCGCTCCTCTCCTCCCGTCTCCTTCTCCGCCCGTCCTCTCCGTCCCGCTCTCGTCCCGCTCTCTCTTCCCGTGCCCTCCGCCTCTCTCTCCTCCCCGCTC
This sequence comes from Gryllus bimaculatus, assembly GCA_017312745.1. Classification (NCBI taxonomy): domain Eukaryota; kingdom Metazoa; phylum Arthropoda; class Insecta; order Orthoptera; family Gryllidae; genus Gryllus; species Gryllus bimaculatus. The sequence goes on from BOPP01000153.1 coordinate 473,263, forward strand.
CCCACTCAACACTCTCTCCGTCGCCGCTCCTTCGTGCTCTCCCGTCTCAAAACCCGCTCCTCTCCGTCGTCCTCTCCGCCCTCCTCTCCGTCCCGTTCCTGCGTCCCGTCAACACCGCCCTCTCCGTCCCCAGCT
>BOPP01000153.1:487296-580530 GCA_017312745.1 Gryllus bimaculatus
TTCAAAATAAGTTGTTGCGAGAGCCGAAATATTTCTTATTGTAATGTAGAACTAAAACGATCCTCGAAGTGAATTTAATTAGGCTACTACGATATCCTGGAAAGCAAACTTCCACCTAACAAGTTCTGGTCAAACCGCGTCATCTATCTACTCATGAAATCATTTCTCCCGCAAAAGGCAGAAGAAAAGCTCGTAAATATTCATTTCTAAGGTTTCTGGAAATCACCATCTACCATCCATTAACACATCCATACCTCGGAAAACATATTTTTAAATAAAATAATGCTAGTTTGAATCTCATTGTTGTGGAGACTAGTACCAAATGCTGTTTACGTGCTGTGTAGTGACCATCGCGTGCTTAATCGTATCAGAGTCCCTCACGACTCTCTCCTTGGAGAGTTGAAAATGTGTTCTACTTGCAGTAGCACTTCTGACGGCTGGTAAAGCCAGATAATTTGGGACGTAGTATGATGTAATAATATCTGGATAAAGTTCAATTTCATTATTTAGAGTACTGTGTACGCGTGCTTCTTGGAAACCTCGATTGAAAATGCAGGAGTCCTACTTTCGCTTCACTAGCAAATAATTGTGAAAGTCCCACTAGACTGTAATTATCTATCTTAACAGTTCATTTAATTTTAAAAATTACTTATATTGAGTCCAATAAACAACATGCTGTTTTCCGGTTACAATTAATCATTAGGCGCGTCCAGTTATTTGAACAATCCACCATGCTTCGTGAATCAGAATAAAATAGTATTCTCAATTGCTATTTGCTTACCTACTTTAATAAAAATAGTTAAAAAATAAATTACTGCGAACATTAATAAATTAATATTACCTACATAATACTGACTGAAGTAATTATACGATGTTTCAAATATCTCATTTAGTCTCGCTTGAGGAAAAGAATAAGATATTTATATCATTAATTGAGAATTGCCTATAGATCAAGCCCTAATAGAACGTCATACGCGAAAGTATTTCATCACTAATTATTACTGTTTGACAGCGTCTTTTCGTTATTTGATGTGTTATAATTTTCTTGTTTAATGAAAAATTGATGACGAAATCGACCTATTTTGATGATTTTTTCGTTGCCAGATACTAAATGAACCGTGCAACAAATTTAATTGAACATTTCTGCGAAGTGCAGATGCGTATTAATATCGGTGAAATTCATTCGATTTTTACTGCTTAGTGCAGGGCTGCGGAGTCGCGAAGTTAGAGTAAGAGAGAGAAGTCAAGCTACATTGTGACGATCTCGTGATAAAGTATTCCACTCTCATCCGCGGGATGTAAGCTGTGATGTGCTGCGAGGTTCATTTTGGATCCTGTGCTCTTCAAAATTAGCATTACTTCGAAACGTGTACATATTCACTTCTCTTTTAAGGTGAAACCCAGCAAATACTACTACTTCTCGTCTCGAATACGTCGAAGACGGCTACTTTAAAACACCAGGATCTGGTGAAGATTCGAGAATGATTGTTTTTTAGAATTGATTAATTCTAAATTTTGTAAAAACCTTCTCTCTACTGAAGAATCCAACTACTCGGATGAGAAACTATGATAGATGCATTGGAGTAGGGCTAAATTGCACGAAAAAAAATGCAAGGAAAACAAGAAATACGCTCGGCTAATACCTGCAAAACAGGTCCAAGTGACGCTGGGCACTCTTGAGCTGTATACTCTCCAGGTGAATAAATAATGTGCCCGAATGTTTTCGGGTCGTGGGCTTTGGTGTGCGGGCCCGTTCCGCCTCTGCGGGTTCGTCGCCCGTAGCGAGTTGGCGCCCGCAGGTCCCCGCCCGCGGTGCGCGCGCCGCTTAGGTCCGCGTGCACCGGGACGACGCCCCGCGCCGCGTCGCTAGCGTCGCCCGCGGCTCCCTGGGCGCCTGGCGTCGCTGCCGCGGGAGTCCGCCGCACGCCGGGCAACCAACAGCCGTTGCGCCACGCGACCGATCCAAACGCGCCCGTCAGTGGGTATTGCTTGCCGCGGGCTCGTAAGATTAGCTGTCGTGATGTCTAAGGTGAGCGTACATGTTTGTTGCTGTTTATTTTTGTTGCTAGTGTAAGAGACGTTGAATAGACATTAATTTCGTTTAAAGGTTTAACTAATCATTTAAAGGGCATTGCCGGCTGGTAGAAATGGCTCTTATGATTCCCAAGGTGGGTGTATTTTTTAATTTCTTGTTAAAAACGTGTGATTTATTTACGCCACACATCATGTATTCTGTCAACAAACTGAGTATTCGTAGGAGAGTAATCGCTACTTAATTACTACTTAAAATTGTGTATTAATTAAACATTCTCCTTTGAACAGTCCTCACAGTCTTGCTTGCTTGTTTAAAAATGTAGCTGATGTTCGTTTAACGCCAAGTTTAATTTTAGTATTATAAACTATTAAGATTGGTATCAATGTCGAGATAAAATTTCTCGCTCCTTAGTTGAAACATAGGAGTGGGATCGCCTGCATCCACAGCTTTGTTCCTCTAGTATCTTGAGGGTGAATCCCGCGAACAAATGCTAGAACGCGTACGATAAATCGATTGTAATGTGAGTTTGTTAGCCGTCAATGAAATTCGGTTGTGTGATTGACAAGAAGAGTTGTTTTTGCAGCCTGGGAAAAAATGGAGCCTGTGTCTTTCGGATCTGTAAAATTTTCCGACCTCTGTGGGCTGATGATTCGATATATAACTAATAGCAAGACACAAGTTTAATTTTTTGGATCACAGTAACTCCCTTTTTTCTTTGGCTGTTCTAGTATCATCGTGTTCCGTGCTCAGTCCAAATATAACCTAACTTAATTTGTTACCGTATATGCGATGTCAAATGTTTGTTCTTCGGCACTTTTAGTGGCGTCCAGAGGAAATATTTTCACCACGATTACGTACAAAGACCAGAAATTATCATGTAAAACGCTGGAATGACTTTCATCCAGTTTCGGCACCGAAACATATCGCGTAGACGAACGACGACGAACGTAGATGATGAAAAAACGATGCAAAAATGACCGTGTAAAACAGGCTTTAAGGCACCCTATACATAACAAAACTATGGGCCCCTTTTACTAATTTTGGAATGGTGAACACATGAGTATATGTCGAGAATGAACATGCAAATGAAAAACGACAAATGCAGTTTCAAAATAGTAATGACATACTGTTGTACAATTATGAAACAATGTAAAATGTATTGTAAAATGCACGTGCTTGCTCTGCTATCCATATCTGCCTGCGGTCCAGCGGTGCACAGTGGGACAAGGAACCCCGGAACGAAGCTTTTACCAACATGCAGTAGCAACGAAGGCCCGGCGGATAATCGAGTCCGTTTAATTCAGCCTATTGGATTTGAAAAGGCTGGTATTTACTCTCCACGTTTATTGCATTAAATTTGTTTATAGTTTGCGTTGGGGTCAAACGCAGTGGCAAACATAAAAATTTCGAGTTAAACGAATTAATTTTAATTTATCTCTGAACAAATATAAGAAAGAACTTAACTTAGTATTTCTTATATTAAATACATCTTACACTCAATTTCACTTCACATAACTTCACTTTAATTAAGAAACAAAAAGGAAATAATTCAAATAATTGAAATATTTATTGAAAAAGATGAAACAGCGAAGCTTACACATCAAATTGGTGAAACTGATTGAGTGAAGTTCAATTTTCCGCTCCTCACAATGTACCAAAACAAACAAGAAAGGAGACAGAAATGAAGAGAGAAGACAGAAATGTAACAGATGAAGTGGATATTTCTTTTTTAAATTCAGACACGAAGAGATTAATTGGGCTAGTAAACTCTGGGACAAAGGTGGCCCAATTAACCAAAATATATTGTATTAAAATGATCAGAAATAGCGGATCTTCTTTGTTTGTTTTTTAGTTAAATGAAGAGGAGGAACAAGTCTTTCGAGTTTATGTACATACGAAATTTGCAAATGTAATATTTTCTTGTTAATTTGTAACAAGAAGTTGTTACGGAACTTCGGCCATCAGGTGAAGTCTTGCCTGCAGTAGAATTGCTTTCGTTGTTCGAATATAGTATTTAGAATATAAAAAAGGAAATGGGTATTCATTTTATTCTTAAATAATTTTTTCGTGTATTAGTACGGTTTTTATGTAAGCTAATCGTCTACTTTTTCTTAATCTATTGAGGAAACGTTGGGCTGGTCCCTACGTTTACTTGTGGATACTGCAGTTTCTTTCTTTGCCTCCCCGGCTGCAAACATCGTGTGCATATTGTGTTCCTTTTGTTAATAAACAAACAAATAAACAAAATGTTGCTTGTCTCTCTTGGTGGCGGCGTGGCGGCGCGCTGCCCCACTGTGCGCCGGGTCGTCGGAATGGAGGTCGGCCCGTTGGCGGCGGCCGCGGCCGGTCGCAGGCCGCCGGGGTATTTTTACTGCAGGTCGCCTCCCCTTCTCTGAGCCGTCCCTGACCCCGCCAAGGGCCCACCGCCGCCTCCGTCGCCGATAGCCCCAAGCCGGCCTGCGCTAGCGCCACTCTGCTCTGCCCTGCCCGCGAGCGTTTCGCCTTTGCCTTTCGCAGTAGTGACGTGAAGTACGCGCCCCGAGCCCTCCTCTCTCCACCTACTTGCATCCATTGAGTCCATGCCGTTGCGGATGTCGCAATACTTGGTTCGTCACGATATTTGGTCGCAATGACAACAAAGTAGAGAAGTATCAATACATTGATGTTAGCGAATCTTGAATATCGATACTTGCACTTTTGATGGTTAAAATTACACTATTTGTGGTAAGGAAATGATTTACAATTTCCTTTATATCCGACTTCCCTAGGTTTTTTTATTTAATACATTGTATATTGTCATCCACATTCCCCCTCCCCTGAACATCTTGTATATGACACTTTACCAAACGTTTTTCTGTGATGATACTACAGAATAAGCATATTGAAGTGTCGTATTTCGTAGAAAGAACGGGATTCCAATGCTAAAATTTGGAACAATCGATCAATATTATTCCAGTCATCTACATTTCTACCCCAATACAAACTGTTCTTTTTATCTATACTTTGAGTGAATCCATTCAACAGTATCGATACCTATTCTTGGGATTCTTGAGTGAATCCATTCAACAGTATCGATACCTATTCTTGGGATGTTGAAAATAAAAGAATAGATACAATAAGAATCGGTTGTATTCCTATCTGCAATATTTCTTAAACTTAAAGTATAGATATCTTTTGGATATTATTTGTTTGATATTAGGGAGTTCATGCAAAGCGTGCAGCAATCGACAGAATAGCGACTTATGCGCATGGTTAGATGCTCAAAAATGATGGGTAAATCGAGCTGTGCATGCGCAAAACAAGGATATTGCTGTCGATTGCTGTACGCTACGCTGTGTTTGAAGTCCATAAAGAATAATGGAAATATCACATTATCTATATTTACTACGCTGTCCGGGTGAGGAAGGTCGTAGAATGGCGACCGAAACGTCGGCACCTTCGACATGGACGCGGCGTTACCCGGACAGCCTAGTAAATACTGACTCCGGCCGCGGAAGCCTACGCTATCACATTATCTATTCTAAACATGGAGCATCGTCGAGCATATAACAAATGGCATAATACATCAATTACTACAATACAATCTATTACCTACAATACAACCTATGTGTAGAACTGTCCAATCCTATCTTTCTCCTAAAATTGACATTCATTTATATTCTGCTTCTTGCTTTCTACTAGTTAATCATATTCTATTTCCGTTTGTGACATGAGAAGAAAAAAATACAATTTGGGCTCTTGATACAAAATCGTAATATCTAGAGAAAAATGTTACATCTTTTTTTGCATTTTATAATTATGTATAACTTTTCAAAATGATGACAACTAACAAAACACGTTAAAATAGTCTAGTGATATATTACATATTTCTTCGAGGTGCATGTTGGGTCCTTATTTGCAAAATGAAAACAATTGTGGCAAAAACAACAATGTCTTTTATTGTTAATTACCATTTCTTCGAAGCACATTTGCGTTCCATATTTTGCATCCGCACTAGATTAATCTTAGCTTGAGGATGTGGTTCTGCGTCGGTCAGAAAGAGTATTGTGAAAACGAGAGCGGAAGACGCCATAAGGACAAATTACGGGGATTAAACTCAATGCTATGCAAACTCTATGCTAATCTCCAGTTTCCCAGTTTCCTAGGAAGTTTTTCAGAATTTTTCACGTTCAGTTTTCATTCACGTCATGAGTTTCAGCGTGTGGAAAGTACGTATTCGGGAGGTTCACCGCTGTATGAACAGTTCAGAATTATTTTTGCTGTATGTTATTTGTTGTTTTTCAATAACTCCCGTATGCATCGTACGGATCTCAATCTAATATCCATTTACAGGTCCTACTAATGAGGAGCTTTGCGTTCGTAGAAGAAACAAAGCCCAATCGAAATAAGATATTAGTTTGGTAAACGACGTGAATGAAAAATCGAAGAATGATGTTAATTTGCTTTTAAAATTTATCGGTTGATGTCTCAGAAGAAACAAATTAACATGTATATTAATCACTGCTTACATCGTTCGGCGTATGTCAGATATTGAAATGCCACTATAATTATTCCTGATATAATATGAACGGTCATTCATGGTTCCGTCTTCTCAGAGAATTAGTATTTTTACCATTATTATTATTATTATTATTATTATTATTATTATTATTATTATTATTATTATTATTAATAATATTATTTCGTTGAGTAATTAATATAATGTAAGTTTAAACCGTATGGTTCACGCGAACAAATCGGCTATGGTGTCCCCGACGCAACGGAAGGCGTCAGCAGCGGAAACCGAACCAACGTCATAAGGCCGCTATTTTTCGCTTTTGTCGTCTGCGGACAAAATGACGCAAACTTTGCAGGAAACAACGACTCGCTCATTACTTTCCTTTGGGCTCGAAATTCTTGACCACCAAGAGGCTATTTTCGAAACAATTCTTGTATTTCGGCTGGTTTTTTTTAATAGTACGATTTGTGTTTGTGTGTGCGTGTGTGTGTGTATGCGCGCGTGTGTGTGTGTGCATGTGTTTCCGCAGTCACACTCGTCATGATTCCATTCCCATTCTGCATGAAACGTAAAAACATGTGTATGAATCACTTATTCTCACCATTTTTCTGTACCTCTGTGAAAATGTAACAATTCTTGGCACCGTTGGATAAAGCAAAGAGACCCGCTCGGGACTGTGGATTTCGAGGACTTCTGTCTAGCATCTGGTTCTGTTGGTCAAGAGCCAGAATACAGGGAGTCACTTGTTTTCCCGCTCTTTCACTGGCCCCGCTAAACCTCGTTCTGGAAGCCTAGAGTTCCTCCATGCACCAAAACGTGCTTCTCTATTTCGTGATCACTAATTGAAGCCTGTGTGAGAGTATTTGAGAATTTTAAAGGTGCTTGTGGATAGAAGAGTGGATCCCAGTATCAATTAACACAAGAGAACCAATCACTTGCATTTTTCATATTGAAAGATCGTTTGGTAATTTTACTTGGCTTTGATAGTGGAGAAAGGATATATCAATTTCCAAACTTCTTTTGAATAGTCAACTCGATGTATTTATCATTGAAATACAATGAAATGGCTAATACATTGTATGTTGCTAACTTATCATTCGTGTGCATATAATATGTGGAAATCAACAACTTTTGGCAGGACGCGATGAGTGGAAGGGCTTTGAGAGTGTTTTGTGACAGGAAAATTACGAAAATGAACTGCAGACCATTTCTTTACATTGCAAATTATTTATCAAGAGTAATAACTCGCGATTTATATAATATATTGGTGATGAATGAGAAACGTGCATCACTAAGCTCATATGGGGACTAGAAGCTAAATTATTACCGGACCCTTCCGCACCTAATTGCGATTACTCGTATAAGAATTTTACGTTTGAGTTGTTGAAATTGTGTGTTTTTACGTATAATTTGTCTAGGTTCATCGACTTCTTAAAAGTTAAATAACTTTTCAATATTGTATAAATGTAGTTAAATTGTGGGAATTGTGAACAAAACACATGATCTATTGCGACAGTTAGTATTGGATGATTTTTAATTTGAGTTTTTCTTCCCTTTGTTATTCAATTCTATCATATTGCAATTATTATTATTATTAGAAAGATAGTTCATAGGGGGTTAAAAATAAATTCATAGTTTTAGAAAGGCTGACATTAAGTAGAGAAAAGAACCGCTAAATACAAAGAAATGGACCACAAGATCCAAATTCCATTTCACTTACGGCCAAATGTGTTTCTGTTGTATTTATTTAACCGCCCCAAAATAAGCACCTTCTTCCGTAGTGCAATTCGTAGTCCGAATCCAGGACGAGTGACATTATCCGGAAGGTATGTGGGGGATGTCAATATTCATCAATTACTCCTTCGACCGCATGAATGTGGATTCCTGTGCTATATTGCGCAACGTTGAACGGTTTCACCAGATCGGAATGACACATTTGCATTAAATATTCCCGTGTTCGGAAAAGAAAGAGGGGAGAGAGCTTTAAATATAGAATCGAGTCCAGATCAATAGAAGCGTCGGTAGTGGGTGACTTTTCACCGATGGTTTTGCAATTAGCACGGCTATTTCCGATTTGTTAGTTGGAACTTGTGATGGAACTTTTTACGAGTTAACTCATCAATAATGACCACGGTAACCAGCTCCGTTGTCGTGTAATATTCAACACTTGCCTTGCCTTATTGAACGTTTAAGCCCGACTAAAGAAAAGCGACTGCTTGTAATCGATGGATAGAACGACTGCGTTGCTATCGGAGCTAGCGATCAAATTCCTCAATGGCTGCATCCACGGAAATCTAAGAATATCATATGAAACTGCGAAGTTCTTCCGTTGGGCGAGCAACCCCGTAAGATCACCAAGCGACTTGGTCGGTCGCCCGCTCGCTAAGTTCGTTGCGCAAAGTTCTGCCAGAGAAGCTGTAACAGCCCTACCGCGACTAGCGCGTTTCTCCGAACGCCGAGAGCTGGCGCGGCGGGGCAGGAGGGCGGTCGAGAGCGAGGGTGGAGGAACGGGCGAATGCCTCTGTAGAAGGGCGGCAAAGGGCACGAGGTGAGGGGCGGGTGGAAGGCGGCCGAAGGCGTTGCGGGACACACCCTTCGCAAAGTGGGACACTCTGGGGAAAGGGCGTCGGTGGAGTGTGACGCGTTATTGCAATATTTCAGCTTAATACACAAGCGTTCAGTTTGGCGATGGAGGGCGGGAGAGGGAAGCTCGAACCTGGGTGAAGGACGGAGGGAGAGGATACGTGCCAGCGTATTGTTTCCAGCAGGGTTAGATTGGATAGTGAGATGTGCGCAGAACTGCCGTATGGAGTCGAGAACAGAAGGCGCTATGATGGAAAATTATCTTCTAATATTTTACAATTCAAATTATTACGGAGTCTTGTATTTCAGCATTAACTCCGTTACAGTATAAAATATACCCAACAGACAAAATTAACTAAACTATTAGTATGTGCAAACAAACTTTTATGAATAGAGCTTATATGAGATAAGAAGAGACGATAATGATGGAGTGAGTGATGACGGAGCATTGGTACGAGAGGAAAGAAATTCGAGGAAATCGCCCCCCATATCTGTCAAAAAGTTCCCATTCAGAAAGAAGGGTATGAATTGTAGTATTCATTAGTGGAAAGGGAGCATGCCCATTGATATAATACCCTATAAGCAGGGACAAGTGATATGTGGTTTTGGCCGGCCCTTGTTCCGAGATGAGGATATTATCGATGCGGGGGAACATTGGGCGTCCAACGTCCAGATTGACGTGAGGGGCGATCCGGGCGCAGAACTCGCCGTTGAGTGGTGACCGACCACCTGCGAACGGTTAAGAGGCAACAGCGGATCAACGAAACTGTTGCAAGAGAGGTACATAAGAGAACGTTTAAGAGGGATCGTGGCGAGAACGTTATAATTGTCAGTGGAAGACTGACGCTACATCAGTCGCAGAACGCGAACGAAAAGGCTTAACAGGTGCTGGAAATTTGCTGCTGGTACAATGATGGGATAGGGGTACTAAGAGCTTCTGAGAACTCTTGAGCGCACGGTTCTGCGAAACAAACGTAACAATCAATGCGGTGTCGTCCACAAAGTGTCGAGAGCCGCCCTTTCTGAGAGACGGCGAAGGGCCGAACGGGGATTGCGGCTGCCGGTAGAGCGATGTAGAGGGAAAGCGTGGGGAGCGGCAACATGTGAAAATACACTCCACGCAGACGTATTTAGAACCGGATCTGCCGGCTTGCGCGGAGAGAACACAGAAGCTGAATGGGACTGGAGTGTCGTGAAATGGAGATGTTTCTTCGAATGAGGGTCAGAGAGATGTTTTACCCGCGTGCATACGACCTGCACGAAGGCACGCAGGGGGGCGGAGAAGGGTCAGGGGGACGATGTCGGGAGCAGGAGGAAGACTATGCGTCCGGACCGCACACTTGTTTAGGCAGGGCCACGATAACTCGTCCGCCGTCACGTCACCGCAGAAATAAGTGATTAGGCGGAAACGTGGCACGCGTCCTCAAGGGAGGCCGGCGAGCAGAAGTCGACGAATTATCATTATTAGGAAAATATTAATTAAAATATCGACAAAAACTAAAGCCATAATGTCAAATTTCAACTGCTCTGAATCAATGTGACTTCCAAACCGCCCTCGGTGTATAAATGAATCGTTAAAGCATTTGATTATCTGAGGCTGTCAACTGGAAACAAGTGCAAAGCATTCCAAGATTTTATATAAAAATTCAACTTCCGTTCGTATTATGATCATCGATAATTTCTGCGGAATCTTCAATAATTTTGTTCCTAATCACGTTCAGCTTCCTGCGGAAGTTCTTCTTAAACAGTTGTCGACTTTCTTTGTGTTGAGTGCGGTGAACGCGTCACAACCTTACCGAGAAAATACTGCAGGAGTTATCTGCCCTACGCCCACCTCCGGGTAAGCGCTAATGAGCTTGCAGCGATACGATGAGGAGCGCAAAATCCAGCGGCAGCGGGGCGAGCGGGTTGGGGCGATCGAGGCTGCGCGGCGGGACGAGTGGGGCGAAGCGCAGTAGCTGCACGCGACGGGGAGACGGGCAAAGTTGAGCGGGGCCGGGAAGCGCCTGAGTGAGGAGCAAGGCGGGGGTAACCGGGAAGGGTAGTGACTGATCGCGGGCAGGGCGGCGCGGGGCGTAGACACGTCGGCGTGGGCGCTCGGCAGCACCAATTCCCAGCGCCGCTCGGAGCGACGCGTTTCCGCTCCGCAAGGAGATTGTTAATTCTCACCAAACCATTCAAAAAGCAGAAGAATGGCAAACCCCCAATGTGTAGTTATTTGCCAGCGAAAGGGTAGTACTTTAAGGTGAAACCTCCACCCTCGCGTATGCCAAACGGGTATGGCGCTCATAACCATAATCATCATTAGCAGCAGCGTCACTTAATAGTGTAACGTATTAGCCAGCGTGCCTCATGGCATCTATTTGGGGACGCTTGGCAGAGGATTAGCCTCGCCACAGGAAGAAGGGGTTTTCCGTAAAGGGAAGAACGCGGAAACGGGAGACACAAGGCTTTGGGAGTATCCGGCCTATAGAAACTTTTCACTGTTATAACAAGCGAGGGGGTGGCGTGATGTAGTAGGTCACGTGGGCCTCGCCTATATAACAGAGTGTGCAGAGCCAGTGGGGGGGGGGGTTCTGGAGACAGTGGGAGAACCTCGTGCGTGTGCACAAAACTTGGCGCCACGACAGTGCGTATGCGAGCCAGACTCGCGAGGCTCGAGTCACTAGTTGACGAAGCCTGCGGACTTTAGGTCCTTGTGTGACTGCGGTCACGGGGGAGCGATGCTGTGTGCGTGCTCCGAGGTGAAGAGTGGTTGAGTGCCACGATTCACGCCGATTCTCAATCGGATAAGATCGCTCCTGCGATCGAGGCAAACCAGCCGTTGGTGCGCCAGAACGGACTTTGTGTCCCAGCGTGACATCCGGTCACGGAAGCTAGGCTTTGTGCGCGCTTCGAAAGTAGGAGTGGCGAATGCCACAATCAAAACCATCTTCAATCGGGTTTGGATCGCTCCCGCGATCAGGGGATAGGTCTATCAGAGCTAGGGTGTAAGTAGATTATTAAGTGTATATATTTGTTTTGTTTTCTTGTTAATAAATATATTGTTATATGAAAGCTCTGTGTCTGTGGTCGCTGTGAGTATCCATGACGTCACAAACTGCTGAGATGTGGGTCATCTTCGGGCACTGCTTCTGGCGAGGCTGTCGTTGCGACCTGACGCCGACACGCGTGACCGCGGGGGCAGGGGAGGGGCCAACAGCGGAAGACGCCGCTGTATTACTCGACTTCGGCTCGCCCACGCCCCGAGGCCTTCCTCATGCGATGAATATTCTCTCGCGGCGAGTGCGTTCGATCAATTGGAGGGATCTCGAACTCTTCGCGTCTGATTTCGTGCGTTAGTGGCCCTTGGATTGCGAAATTGTCCAGTTTCTAACAAGTGTCGGATTCAGTTTTTAAATTGTTAAGATCCAGGAGTTCCAGCTGTAACTATCCAGGATGTGAATGATACCCAGTAGTTTGTAATATAGTAGCTTCGCGTTAAGGCCTGATCCTAGTGTACCTGATACTGCCCTATTATTATTATTATTATTATTATTATTATTATTATTATTATTATTATTATTATTGAGTAAATTTCTGTTTCCTGCTTATGATAAATATAAACGTACGCTAATTGTGTGGAGCATCATTTTATTGAGCGACGATAAACCGTATTTCAACTGACCTTTTTTACAATCGCAGTGAATCACGCTTTTCGGAGTCGGTCCAAACCGCTTGGGTAGTGTCCAAAACCTAGCCACTTCCGCATGACGTTGATTGCGCCGTGAAGATCTCGGCGACCGTTATCTCTTTCTTCTGGTAAACGGTATTCGTGTGTTTTGTTCACATATTGCCCAATAGTTTGTTACAGCATGGGGACATTATTTTTACTGAGTTTGTCAAGAAATAACGAAAACTGGTCTACAGTTTAGTCTTGAAACAAACCGAAAGTCGACGTGGGGTTGTGCAACGCTGGATTGGGTGCATACAACAGTCTTTGTTTGCAAGCAGTTCTTCCCCAGAGTGTCTGCCGGCTTTCATTGCAGAATATATAGATTATGGAATGCTGGACTATCTCATCCCACCTTTTGAAATGGTACGCTTCAGTAGGTGGGTTTGAAATGTTGCCAAGCATAGTTTTTCATTGTTTTAGAGTTCGGTATTAGCATTCGATTATTAATAGTGTTTACAACTAGAAAAATTATCTACGAAAATGTATTAATTTGAGAAACTGCTGCTTTTTGCGAGATTAGCTGAAGCTCGCTTTCATGAATGCCTGTAGATGCAAAGTAAGATAATTTTTAGCGTAGGTACAACTGTTATTTCAAAAGCATTTTCAATACAGTTGAGGTCGAAAATTCTGCCTCCATAGGTAGTTGCACAGAGGTCCTCCCGGATTACGAAATTTTAGATTCGGTCTCTCAATTACATAAGCTACCGCCAGTAAGTTTAAATATATATTTGCGAATACTTTGAATCAGAGGCATTGTTTTGAGGTGTGCTAAACATAAGACGATTTTGAGGTTGTTTTTCGTTACCATAAAAGTCGATCTCGCTTACTATCGAAAGTTGAGCGAATCTTTTTATCAAGCGAATTTTACAAGTAGATTCCAGGAGGGTGGTCTAAATTGACGAAGTTATGCTAATAATATTTTATTTGCCCCCAACACAACTGTTTTCTTTTTTTGCATTGTGCATAAAATAAATAGAAGTGTGGAAGAATTCAAATACCAGACCCACGGAGGGGGAGAGGGAATGATTTAAAATATTCTGATTAAAAATACTTTAAAAATAGAAACAGTTTTCATTTTTACTCTTTCCATCTTGGTTTAGATTCACGCGATTTGAGTGTTTGAATTCCTACTTCTATCTCCTGTCCGCCACCCTCTATAGCTACGATGTCAAACGGAACACTGAGACACCAAAACAACGAAAACATCGCGCATGCAGTCTTTTCCTTGCAATGTTTCGTAACAAACGTGTTTCATGCATTCGTGAAGGCCGATATTCTTGGTTCTGTTTGTTGTTCCCGAAAGAATTAGACACTCTAAATAAGAGCATTACTTGCTGCCAAAACAAAAAAAAAGGTAGTTGCTTGGTGACTTGTTTGACTCAACACTATTTTGTCTCCTTCGTGCATTGTACAATACGTTGTACTTGGAAATATTCACTATAGCCTCACGATAGCATATTTGACATGTAATGTTGACATGATGTTTCGACTTGAATAGAAATTTCTGGCGCGAATATGTTTTTTGTATTAGGGAAAAACAATTAAAAAAGTATTAAATGGGAATAGCTGGCGATCAGACGTTTTCGGTAAGTTCCACTTGGAACTGTGATTTTGTGACATTTTTTCGCTCGAAAATTACCTGACAGATACGTAGTATCTATCAAGCCATTTAAAGAATAGTTGAAAGCGGAAGTGCATTAAGGAGCATGGACTCGCTGAGTCATTCGTTTCACGACACATTCTGCAATCTTTATCCTGTGTAAAGTAGAGGAATATTGTTCCTGTAACCTCGTTTTTCCTTCTCGTTCTTTCGTTTCTTTGAATTATGAATCGTTCAGTGACTTCTCTCATGTTACGACATTGGGATTCACAACTGCCAGTCTGCATTGCGCGTTTGCTCAAGTTATCAACAGATTTCGTTGTCGGCAGTTTTTATCGCTTTCGATATAACTGATATCGCGTTTGCGTTCTTGTCCTGCTCACTGTTGTGGAGATGATGGATACTGCAAGTGTGTGAATTATAATCTATTGATGTGAACGAGCAATACGACGTGTTAGTGTTCAGCTGTCTTCGGAGAGTTGTAAATGCTTGTAAATAATGCACTGTCAAATTTGTCTAATGAACACATTGCTTATGTAGTTATATGTCCATTCTCTTCATTAGTTCTGAAGAACCACACTAAACACTGAACTTTCTACCTGCACATTTGTTCTTTCGAAACGTTGCCCCGACCCCTTTCGTTGTAAATGAGTGTTTGTTAATTTCCACGAAGTGTACTTGCGAGAGCGGAAGTTTTTTCTGCCTTCATACATGAAATTATTTAATTCATTGTCATATTTGGAGATTACGTTCGTGAACGTTTCCTACCCAGCAAAAACATTTTTATAAAAATTACATTGAATTAAACTATAGTAAATATTACTTGTCCATTTCAAAGTCCAACGTGTTACAAAGGAAACGAATTTTTACCCAGAATTGTAAACCTATATTAATAGGGCCAAATAGAATTGCGCATTATTTTAACATCGTCTTAAATCGGCGCTCAACATAAGTATGCATAATAATAATAATAATAATAATAATAATAATAATAATAATAATAATAATAATAATAATTGTATAAAACTATATATATGTAAACATTTACCAATAGGAACTGGAATACTACAACCAATGCATAAGGCGTAAACATGTGCGTACATACGGAAAATATACAAAGAATGTCATTGAACAAAAATAGTCAATATATAGAAAATTCGGGCATACATTAGTACGTCTAAAAAAAGCAGATCGAAATAACTGGACATCTGGTTGTTGCATTCTCCAGTGATCCACCGACACGAATGCCAGAAGAATAACCGAGTTAAAACGTAGACTGGAGAATCAACAAAGAAAGATTGGAGCAAAGGAATCTTGGCATCGCAAGCTTTTCCGCCAACCGAGAGGTCGGCCGCCTGTGCTCTGAGCCAAAAGCCGATCTGGGAGAGCAACAACATCTCGAGACCTTGATGCTGGGAGCAATACATTTTATTCTTACAGGAAAGCGCTTCATACTGATCAAGACGACACTTTGTATACGTTTTAATTCCTATTAAGAATTAATATTTTAATGTGTACGAATTACAAGTAAATAACTGACGGTTTTCATTGCTCTACAAACTTGCTCAACAAAGCTCCATTCATTATTTAAGTAATGGAGATGAATTGTTATGCTGACATTACTTAAACAATTTCGACGTTGCCTGATAAACAGTCTTATGTCAAATTACTGAGTAGGAAAATCGGTGCAAAACTTTTGTAGGTATTTTAGATTTGAATGGAAACTAGGCCGGGAGAAAGAAAAAAGAGGGGAAATGAAATACAGGAGGTTTAAAAAAGACGCAATCATGTAACTGTGAACGTGACCGTGACTTAGGTGAAATATCCCTAGAAAGGTTTCAAAAAGAGAATGAGAAAATACGGAAAACTTCAAGTAATAAATCATTATCGTTGTGGAATCCATGACTCATGGAAAATACAGCATAAGTAAAAGGTAGCTAGGTACAACTAAGAGAAACGAATATCGGATGGAACGCTTTCTTTTCCTATTTTTCTTATTTATTCCAGATCAAACAAAAAATAAATTTACATTTTTGGAGGCGAAAAATTTACATTTATTCTACGTTAATACACCTTTTTTTCTGCACATATTTCTTATTTCCTGTCCCCCTTTTCTCACCTCAATGAACAATTATTTGGATATTCTGGGGCTGTGTGTCGTCAAGTGCGAGGCAAATGAATACTTCGTCATCACATCCGCCGTTCACAGAAAGGAGCCACGTCCCCTATCGTCGTTTTCCCGATCCGACCAGCCGCGTACGCGCGTCCCTGGACCCCACTGTACGTTCTGAGAAGCGCCGCGTCGCTTGTTCACCCGCACCTCCTTCTGCCTCCCCGGCGACGATAGCAACCGCCCAGATGGACTCGCGCGATACGCTTTATCACGTCGGGGGGGATTCGTAATCAGCGGCGATGAAGCCGAGCATTTCGGCATCGGCCGCTTTGACGGAGAGAGCGCCGCGCGGCGCGTCGACTCCGAGGACGTGTTCTCGTGCGTGTGCGTGCGTGTGTTGTGCGCGTCGGTGGCGGTCGCGGTGGCGCCATGGGCAACCGCTGCGCCACCCCGTACATCCCGGCCGCGCAGTGGCGCCGCTCCTGGATGGTCAGCTGCCAGTGCCGCTGCTGCTGCTGGCGGAGGCGACGCCGCTCCTCGCTCAATTACGTCTTCGAGAGGTGGGATGCGACGGGCGTGGGCGTGGGCGTGGGCGTGTTCGCAAGCGCGCGGTTTGGGCAAGGTTTGCAACGGCCTCGATGGGCGGAACTCTCGAATGTCGATGGTGTTTAACGAGCACGAAGGATCCCAAAGAGCGTCCAAGCACTGAGCCTTTTAGATCATGTAGATGACATTGCATTGAAACCCATTGACGTTTGCTGCCTTACAGTTAATACATTGTTTTTATAGTTATGATATTATTCTGGATATCATTGTACACCACTGGTGCTAAAACGGCTCGTAATTTGTTGTCGTACAACTAACGTTATCATCGTACTATTGGAATCCCCAAAAGTGTTTCAACCCGCAAAAAATATTTTTCAGAGCTGGGATATTTCCCCAATCTCTTAACATTCTTCTTCTCTTCTCTACGTTTTGTCGAGGGTTTCAGAATAATCTCGTTACTTAAATGGCAAAGTGTTCTTTAAAGAGACCAATGATTACTAAAAAATGTGACTTTTGTCTAATTTTCATGAAATCCTCTGAAATTTGGCAAATTGCGAAAATTCAATTTTTTCGACACTCCAACATGTGTTATTGAAGAGAGATATTTTTTTCTTAATACAATCTGTTCCTCAATATTAGGTTTATAAATTATTCCACTGTCAAGTTTCCAAATTAACTGTAGTTTAGCGTAATTTTGAGTTAAGTCTAAGTTCATTTTTGTCTAACCTGTTTTCCGAACTACACTTTCAATATTAAACCTAGATTTCTTTTTTAAAGCCATCACCTTCTCAATATTATACATTTATCTCGTATGATGTTTATCTTCACTAAATATGAGTAGTTTTGGGGTAATTTTCCGTTATATCGTAGGCGTTTTAAATCATGTCTGAAGTAGAATATAAAGTGAAATATTATATTACATAACGATTACCAACAATACGTGGAAGTGTGTAATGCTCTAGCAACAACCGAAAGAGGTGGTTCAGGACATCAACGGATGACACTGTAATGCCGCTGACCGGGAGGTCCTAGATTTGAGTCTCGACGATAGCAGGATTTTCGACACTATCTTGACAGCTAAGTTGAATTCAGTCGCTCTCTGGAATAGAATTGTAACTGCTGGCTGCTCTGATCGGTTGTTTTCCGTGGTTTCTCTGATCAACATCCGACGAATACCGGAGCAGTACCGTAGCAAACGGGCTACGGACCGCGCGCGATCTTTCCTTTTTCTTCCTTGTCATATCCTCACCCCTTACACACAAACTAACATGTACAACACTGCCACACATGCCGGGAGACAGGTCGGGAGCTTAGAGCTTGTCCCGGTTGGGTCTGTGCCTCACAGGGGGGACCTACTTGGTTAGAGAATATCCCACTAGCCAACGTAGATCGGCGTCGGATCTCGTCATCGAGCGTGTGAAGACAAGGGAAAATATGAACTACAATTACGGGAGTATTGACCTTAGCAATTGGTGCGCTCGGAATAACTAACAATCAATCTGTAGCTACGCTAATTTTTATGATGCATCGAGTTTCTGTATCGAATTAGCGTATTTGTCTTCTCGTTTCTTCGAGTTTTGGATGATTCCTATTTGCTATGAGAGTATTGTGTAACGCTTTGTACTTAATTTGCAACTAAAGTGTGGGAGAATAAACGTGTAGTGAAAAATTTAGAATGATTGTAGTGATATCTAATAATACATTGATTGATTTTTCCGGGCTGTTAACTGCTATGATCATTAGTCCCTTATGAAGTTGTAGAAACATTTTGCTGTACGTGAAAACTTCAGAGAAATATAAATTATATAATATAACTCTTCTCGATGTGTTAAACTTGCTCATCATTGAAGAAGTTTTAGGAGCATATCCTTTGATTAAATGATAGCTATGACACCAATTCTTTTATCAATTTGTTGATTCATGATGGGAAGATTGAATAGATGGAAATAAAGGAGTTCAGCGAGTACTTTCGTACACACTTAATTCGTCAATTATTAGAACATAGCTTGTGTTTGTAATACAATTATTTCTATTATTAAATCAATACTACACGAAAGTCAAAGTAATGAGTGTTTTTGAAATATGACCATTGAATTCGCGATTTGTTTCTTGGTGAAATAGAAACAGTTGAAATGGCATATATGTTTACGGTATATCAAACGTTTCACGCACAATTGTGTAGATATATCCGATCCCATCCGGTGTGCTACGTGAATTGCCGACTTCCGATCGCACTATGACGACACTTTTTTATCATTGTCTATCAATAGCTCTCTTATCAGGAGTGAGAGGGAGCAACAGCTGAGAGCCAGCTCTTGGGTGGAATTCTCGAAGTGATAGACATTTCGATTATGGTATCTACGGTACGAGGCTGTGGAGTTCGCAGGGACGTTGTTTTCGCTTCTTATGCATATGGTAGTGCGGAGAGAGGAAAAGTTCACAAGTTATTTAAATGGGGCTGGCGACTTTTTATTCATCATTAAAATATTCCATTTTAAGAAAAACAAACACTTTTAAGTCGAGTACTGAAAAAAAGACAATATTACTTTATAGACCGTAGGGAAAATGTGCAAATCATAAATACGTTTATACGCATGATTGTAACTTACTAAATATGATATAAGCATTTCAAATTACTACTTGTAATGAAGTAGTAATGTAGATAAACAACATTATTTATTCTAAAATTGTAAGATTTGAAAAAAAGAGTATTTCATTTTAAGAAAACGTGTTTGTTGATTAACTTTGTTGAGTTAATTCTACAAAACAGACATTCCGTATTTCGGTTGGTTGATATCTGTCATAAAAATGACGCAAACGCAACGAATTCTTTAGCTTTCCTTTGGTACTGAATTAACAATATTTTTAGTGTATTAAATATTATGCTGAAGCTGTATAAGCCCTGGTAGTGAAATGCATTCGGTATCAAAAGCCGAAAAGGTTTTTTGCTCTGCCACTCGTATACAATTTTCGTTATTTAACCAGTACACATTATAAATCCGTGAATTTTTATCCGCATTATCTGAAACAAGCATAATGCGGTTTACTTCCCACTGTTCGATAATCCACTGTCCCCTTTTGATTTGAACCTTGGATGTGGGAAGCCAGTGCGCTACGCCACCCATGTCGTAGAAGTGAAGTTGGAATGGAAAACTCACCCATCTCACAAAAACATCACTAGGGCTTGCATATTCATTAGTCAGATTAAAAACAGCGTGCAAGAATACTGAACTTCTTTTGTACGTGACGTCAAAAGACAAGATAGCGGATCGCCATTTATTCCCAGGCCACCATCGACGATGACGGAACACAGACAAAGTGATGGGCAAGACAAGTATCTGCATAAAGAGTATAATGTGAATAAAGAATATAATGCTCAAATAATTCTCTTAACACTGAGTCGCTTATTCGTTTAATGTTTGTTGTAAAATTTGTAGCATTTGTTATAAACAGTTGTCTTAAACAATCCTGTCGCTTCGGTTTGATCAAGGCAGTGATATCGGAGTTATCAGTGATTGCAGACTCTCAGTCCAGCACGACTACTGCCGGTACATCTTTTGCTCAGAATGTTTGCATAAGGAAAAGAATGGATATGGCGAAAAGTGAAAGAAATATGTCAATGTGTGTATGTTATGAACTATTTTCATTAATTTTTGTAATCTCATTGCATTTGATAAAAAAATTCAAGAATATGTTATTAACTTTTCAATAACATATTTTTACACGCCAGATCGTTTTTCAAATAGGTTCCTTTTGTATTCAGGTTTATTTGACTGACCTATGTTGCCTTTATTCGCTGGTGGTCACGTGCTGATTCACAATCCGCCCCTACTACTCATGATTCAAACTATGGTGAGACTACTGTTGGATTAAAAGAATGAACACAGCGCACCGAAGGAAAGGTGCTCGAGAGATAGACATGAATCACAGACACAAGCTTTAAAGTTCTGAAGCACGATGAATATGACTTCAGTTCTTAAATAAAGCGACCACGATTATTTTTGTTCTGCGAGATTTGAAATTCGTAATGTCATATTTTCCAGAACGCGTGTCAATTGTGTGACTCGCAGTGGACTTTGGAAATTCTGGATAACTTCACCGGAGACTAAAAAGGTAGCAACTGGGAGATAGCGCGAGTTCTTGTTTGATGCAGCGGCTGATTTCGACCTTCCTATGAGGCTATAGTCGAAAATCCGCTACCGTCGGAACTCAAACCCTAGAGGCGCTGCAGTGACATGAATACTATTGAAAGGTCTTAAATGTTTTAGTTCAGTCTCTCTTTGAACATTCATCAATGCCCTGAACCACCTTAGCCGGTGTGGACTGTGCGTGTGGTTAAGCTTTCCTTTTACGAGTTGCGGTTGGAGTACATCCGGGGATGGGGGTTGCTTCACGTGTTCCTCTGGCGCCGGTTCACCGTTCGGTGATACGAGCGTCCAAGACCGGAGCAGGTGCGGTGTAGACGTTCAAGGGCACTAAGAAATGGTCCACCAGCGACTGGCGTGAGGACGGTCGGGAGCGTCGAGGACGCCGAATGGTACGCGCCGACACCGTCCCCGTCTCGACGCCCCTTCGCGCGTGAGAATTTGCGTAGACCGCGGAGCTCGGCGCGGCGCTGTTTGCGCGGAGCCGGCGCGCGCGGCGCGGTAATTGCCGCCGCTCGGCAGCTCCGTGTCGTGCGTGGTTGCTTCGCTGCGTCGCTCGGCGTCGCGGCGGTGCCGCCGGGAGGCGCCGTGTGAGGCGAGTTGGAACGGATTACGCTCGGCGCGAGCTGAGAAACGCCGCCGAGCGAACCGGGCTGGCGACGCGTGGCGTCGCGACGCCGACGGCGACCTCGAGGCCGTGGAGGCGGCGGAGAGACGCTTGGGCCCACTGCCTCCGCGCCGCGATGTACGACCCGTTGCGCGGGAAAAGACCCGATGTCAGCGAAGGAAGTTTTACAGGAGAGCTAAATTGTGTGAGGTGTAAACATCGGTATTTCTAGCCTTTGGTTTCTTGCACTATTTATGAGCTTTCTATATAAATTTAAGTTAGAAATCAACTCTATTCTTTGACACATCATTGTGTGGAAACGATTTGTTCAATGCACGTTTCTCGGTGAATTTTTTGAGTTTGTCTCAAAACAGTTTTTAATGTTCAATAATTAATGATTCAGTAATTAATGGCTTGTGAAATATTTCTTCTAGAACCTTTAACGAAGTGTATAATGTCCATTTTAGGCCCGGAAAATTACAAAATTGATAAATCTAATTATTTTTCCCTTTTCGAGCGGCAAGTCACATATTTGCCTTCCTACTTTGCCAGATATCTACTATTTGTTTCTGGCCTAGCGAGATCTGTCCTTGTGCTGCCATTTAACTATCCTGGCTATTGATTTCGCCGCCTTGTTTCAATAATCACTATCGCCCCAATCATTGCAGTGTCATCATAGTTGCTGTAGCCTCAGGATTTCTTACTCTCACGTAATTTGAAGACTCTGTTCCCAAGACTCCGATCACTACTCTACTCAGTATTCAACAATACACAACCACTATTTTCATTAGCAATACTGTCAATATTTCGTCTTTTCGTTGTCGATCCAAACGTTCCAACCTCTTCCATCGTATCAACAATTACCACCATTGTCGATCTGCTTCTGCAGTTCTTTCCCAGATATTGAAATCTTTATTCGAAAATGTCAGTTTTGTTAATTCATAATGACTATGTTATTTGTTTTATTTATTTGCATCAAGACCAGTAAATAATTATGTTACGTTTAATGGGGGTGAGGAGAAAATCCACAATTATTTCCCTGTAGCAAAACAAGGGTTATGCCTGTTATCGACACCTTCGTAAACGCTGTCGCACGTGAGTCTCGAGGCGCGCCGCCTTCGTCGCCTGCGTCGCGGCAGCGGCGGAGCATCGCACACGCTCGAGCGGACGCGCGGGTTGTTTGTTCCCCATTACGGCCAGACGGTTCACCACGATGCGGCGCCGTGCGGAGTCGCGCCTCGCGAAGCCTCGTAACGAGACGTCGCTACTTTGGTCGCCGCCGCCGCCGCCGCCGCCGTCGCCACTCCGCTGCCTCTACCCCCTCGCCGCTTCGGCTTGGCGTCCCGCGTCAGGTTCAGTCCCCGCTCTGCTTCCATCCTCGCTTCCACTTCCGCCCCTCCCGACCCCCCCCCCTCTGCGATGGCTTCTTCGGCCACCATTCTCACTGCCGCCACCGCTTGTGCCTCCACCCTCTGTCTCACTCTACTTCGCCGCTCCTGTCTCCGCCACCTAAATCCCTCGCCGCCTCTATTGACATCTTTAACATCGCCCCGCTCCCTTGCTCCGCCAGCAAGTTCCCCGCTGGATGGTGAGCCTGGGCGTTGCTGTAAAGCAGGAACGTCAAGAGACATTTGAGCCAAGAGAAATAATTATGTGATTAAAAGTATAATCAAGCGCGTCACATGAAATACGTTAGTTACTAATTCAGCTTTTCAAGTTTTATTTATTTGGATAGTAATAAAACAATTGAAACAAAAAGAACTATACTGGAAGTAAAGTGCATTTTATTGTTGATAACCTCTACATTTTAAGCTACACATTTATTGCACGGCTAATCCTACTGTTATAGTATATCAATGATAGATGACATTTACTAGTAATTTACTTATGATTCATACGTATGATTCATTTTAAATCATACTGACCACTGCTCATTTTGTTGGAACGTTCTATCAGGAATTCACCAGGACTGAAGGATAATGAATGTAAACGAGCTACATTCAAATTCATGGGAAAAAACGCATAATTCATTTTTCGTGTATTGCCAGTGAAGGTACTGACAGGGCTCGTCCCGAAGTCGCGCGGTAACATCAAAATCATGCGTAGCTATGAGCGTAAACACCGTAAAAGGCCAGACGTTGCTGCTTTCTAACTCAGCCTTGCCGATTCGCACCGCGCCGCGTCCTATATGTTAATATCCCCAACGTCGAAAGCAATTCTTTGACGATGTTGCATATATGGCAATTAAACAGGACAATTACACTGACAAGTTATTTCAAATTGTTTAAAAAAATGTTGCTTAAGGGTTTTTTGAACAAGATCGACTGACTAAGTTGAGGTAATGAAAATGAGATTCGCGCACCCATTGAAACCATTATTTCACGATCGACAAATTTGCCCTAATAAGTTGATAATGAAATGCTGTGGTCCTCAAGAATGGGGAGCGCCGCGCCATTCGACGGTTGTTCGTCTCTAATCTCGTATGTTCTTTGTGTGTTGCAGGAGAAAATGGCTACCTCCCCCACTGCGCAAGCTGAGCCAGGGAGGCAAAGTGGAGAAGGGCCTGGCATCTGCGCCCGTCCCAGACAGGCCTCCGCTCAAGAAGCCGGGCTCCGATAAGCGCTTCAAGGTACGGCTGCAATTTTACGAAGCCTCGGCAACTTTGGTTTCTTCAGGGCTCTCATCCAAAAGCAATAATTTATTTATTTATTTATAATAATTATTACAAATTCTAGTAGAGTCTGACAATTACAAAAAGGTGATAAAAAGTAGCCTACAGTCGAAAGGATAGGGTGTAAGTAGTGAGTGTATCAGACTTCGATATGACTTATACAGCGATAGATTTAATCTCCTGAAAGTTTTGCTAGTAGATGCGTACCTTTAGATGACACCTACAAATTGCCGTCATGTTGACTGTGACTTCAGAGGCTTATTACAATTGTTTCTTATAATTGTAAATTGGTAATACAGTTCAAATAATAAGCCTTTTTTAAAATAATTATTAATACAATCAGAATCAAATTTGCGTATACAAAACATGAGATAGTTACTATAATGAGTAATCTCGTAGAGTGCATGATCAGATTTCACCACTAATTCGGTTCATTGCGTTTAAGAGTTGTTATTTACATGTCATAATACGAAGAAGACAGTTTCAAATGCGGTCATTTGTCTTCCCCATTTTTGCTTTCTCCCAAACTCTAACCTTATAGATTAAAAGGAATATCTGAAAAGTATGTTTGCCATCTTAAATTTCAATTAAAAGAGGAAGAGATATTCTATAGATTACATACATTTCTACGAAAATTTATAAGCAATTGTATTACAAGTTTTCTTAACGAAATGAAAGGAAATGAATGCTAAAGTGCGAAGATAGCTCTATTCTATGTTCCTGATAAATTGGTATATGACAGGAACAGAATGGTGCTGTTTGTGTTTATTTTAACGTGCTATTTAGTACTGCTTTAAAGAATAAACTATTGGTGCTATAACAGCACATACTTTGTCATATTATTCGTAGCGGTTACTTAATATTATAATATGCTGAAAGCGTTCGAAATTTCGTGTATTACTCAGGTTACCCATTTATTGCCGAAGTCGCTTAGACGGACATAGGCCCCGACGTGTGTTCAATGCTGCTATTTCTTTACATTGGCAGTTGGTGGCTGTGCCCCCCTGGGAGCGACCACAGGTCACTCTGCGTCCAACAGCACTGTTGCTCGATTGCGCTGGTGAAAACAAAAAAAACGGGTTGCTTCACTTGGGGGATACACTCATTGACCCATTCCATGCGTCCATGGGTGATCCCAATCCGAAAGAATATTTGCACAAGCTAGGATTTGAATTAAAGGGTGTGGATTTCTGCATCTAACACTTGAGTACACTGGCATGGTCATTCGACAGGTCAGTGGAACCCACATACAACCTCAATGCTGTTGATGGTTCTGACAAATAAGATAGAAAATTGTTACGATTTGACTCAGTTACATGAAAAGTACTTGTAGTTTGAAAACTCTGATATGAAATTGGTTAAAATGTTGATAGAAAAGATATACGCAGCTCCAAAAATGAAGGCGAAAGGCATAATCAAAAAAAAAAAAAAGAACTATTTCAATTTTCAAAAATTTAGAGTATATAATGAAAACGGGACAATATAAATAAGCGACTTTATTCTATTCTAGCAAACGTTTTCAGAAGACATGAAGCAATTTTTAAAAACATTTTGCTGCTGATGATCTAGGGACTTCATGGACAGTACTTCCCAAAAATTAAAAGATGCATTTCAAATTTGCAGGGCCTGAAATTTGGCCATATGGATAAGGAAATATCCATTTTGGCGAAAATCGTGCGCTCGGTTTAGGCGCTAGAGGCTGGACAGACAGACACGTTTTGGAGAAGGAAAACGGCATTTTGTGGGTATCAGAAACCCATCTGAACGTGTATTTCCGACAAAAATTCGACATCGCTTTTTTTGTAGTATTACATAATTTCTTCATCTTTACATTTTCTTTGCAGCGTATATGAAAAGTAAAAATTCTTACCACTGGAAAGTGACAAATTAAGAAATTAAAGAACCAGCCAAATAGCATAATTTGAATTCGTATTTAAAATTAAAAATATATTACATTCATCCTGCATTTTAAAAAATCCCATACCTCTTAATCTAGATTCCGGAACTGAGAAATTGACAAGAATCGCCTCTTTTAAGCAGTGTAATGGCGTTTTTATCTTTTAATCTTCATATCTTAGGAGCCTCATTACTCAGTACCCTCTTGAATTGATTCTGGTATTCGGGAATCGATAAATAGCTTGAGTATAGACTCTCTATTTTTGATCTGGACGAAACCTCTGCACCTTCGCCCACAGGAAGCGGTATCTGACGTAATGAGTCTTTCAAAACCTAGAATGCGGTCGTCCCCCCCCCTTCCCTGCGTGGCGAGCGGTCAGGATGGAGTAGGACGGGATGCGACTGGGTGGGTAGTAGGAGAAGGTGCCGGCGGCGGCGGTTGACTCTTAACGCTCCGCACCTGATAAGCACTATCGCAGTCGACAGGTGGGAGCTCCGCTCCGCCCCGCCTATTCCCGCTCTGCCTATCCCCATTCCGCCTAACCTCGCTCCGCCTAAACCCACTTTACTGATCCCCGCTTCGCCTAACCCCGCTCCGCCCCGCCCCATATACGTCGAGAATATGGCAGAGGGAAGGTCGATAAGACGCAATGATTTTTTCTATCGCATCCCATTAGACATTTGTAATTATTGATGAATGTTCAAAGAGAGACTGAACTAAAACATTTAAGACCTTCCAATAGTATTGTACTAGTGACATCTACTCGCCTGTCGCAGGCCTACCTTTGTCACGCGCAGTTTATTGGACGAAGTTCATGCGGATTAGGCAACTCTCCGAACCTCTCTGAAACAAACAAACCACTTGGGATATTTAAACACTTCCGGAACGATCTTTGCTCCCTGATAACTGATTTGCTACTAAAGTGAGACCCCCTACTACAAAATTTTCAAGAAACAGGGTCATTCAGCCAGTATTTGCTGGTCAATCGGAGAGAGAACAAACGTGAAGTGCGCTTCAAAATCATGTCGCAGTTCAAGCAACGTTTGGATATGTCAGCAAGTGAGGTAAGATTAGCATGTGTCGTAGAAACACATTTTTCCAAAGCTTAGTTTTAAAACTTCGTGCTAAATCAGAATCGGAATCTAAATCAGAAACTTTGTGCATCAGAATCGGAATCTCCATTGCACTTGAACTGCACAATACTTCAGTTGAACAGATTTTAAATAAGTATAAATCAGGAAATACAAACATGTCTTTTTTTTTAATTCAGCAGAAATGAAAATGCATCACAAGAAACATCAAGTCGGTTGGAACACTACACCAACCCTCTTGAAAAATCCTAGTCGCGCTACTGAGTTACTACAAGAACAAATCACAACGTATTCCGGCACAGCGCTCCCCCAAATTTGTCGCCCTTTACTCGGGCCCAGTGCTAAATCGAGACTGTGTTGCATCTGCACCGGTGTAGTGGCGTCAGCGTCGGTGGTTGAGATCGGACAACGCGATGCCACAACGCCCCGCAACGGCTTTCCCACGATCGCTGTCTTTTCCCGGAAGCCTCTGTGAAGCAGCTGCTTCTCGGTTTGTCCCTCCCGAATCCCCGTTTCGCTTGTCTCCGCTTACGCGGCTCTCAGTAGTGGCCAGCGCGCTAGCTCTTATCTTCGATATACCGACTCGAAACCACACCTCACTTACCCCATGCGTAATTTGTGGGAAGAAGGGGGAGGGGTTCACGTCCTGTTTTCACTGCATCTCATTCTGCTGTATGCCCCATCGTTTCAACACTTGTCTACTCACAAATTTCATTGTTGTCCAAGGTGGGCCTCTTATTCATCTACTGCGGACAAACTGTAATGAAGATTGCCGGCCGTTTATGTGGGCGTGCAATCTCAACTTAGTGGCCATCGCGCTAGCTTTCCGCATTTAGAGGCCGACATTTAATCCTAGGTCAGGCCTGCACAGCATTTTGCGCTTTGACTGACCTCGAGAGCCGCGGGCGAGCAGCATGAGTGCAAACCCGGGCCGCGCGGATAATTGGGGGATAGGACTCATTCTTGGAATGGAGACCGCCAATGAGAATGCGCAATTCGAACCGTAGCACGTAAATTGAAAGAGCAATTGTGAGAATTACGAACTATTGCATACAGTTCCAGTTTCATTACCTTTTATTTTGGAAATGATTGTTGTCGGTGTATAACAACGTGAACCTAAAACGAATTAGACGTACCTATTTCATTTGAACACCAGTATTATAATTGCTTGTACGGCTGATAATATAATTTACTTTCAGCGCTACGATGTAATCGCAAATTTAGCGTTCTGCTAAATACAAAATTGTAATATTGAATCTTTTTTGTTTGATGATGGCAGTAATCAATTCTACCAAAGCTAAAAAAAATATTCTTATAAAACCATGATTACGTTCTCCTCTAATTTTTGACGAACACTATTTATTCATAATCGTATAAAAATTAGTCCTTTGCGTTCTATTTAACAAGGCTCATAATAATGTCATGATTGCACGTAAAATATCGTAAGAGATGTTTGCTTGTTGGTATATCTTATTCAGTTTCATGAGGGAAAATGGTCACAAAGAAATGTGCTGCCAAACATTAGGCTTCTTGGAATTGCCTATATTTCATTTTTATGTCAATCTCGATATGAGAGACTGCTCTCAATATCCTCCGTTTCTCTCTCATTTAAAAACTGGCGTTTTTGGTGAAAAATCAATTATTACATTGTAAATTTTTGTTAGTTAAAATTACATAATGCATTTTTAAAAGAGTACACGGCTTTAAAATATTGCTTATGCGTTACAATGAGCATAAAGTAAAAAAAAAAAATGTCGATACATGGCATTGCACATGAACATAAACAGTGAAAGATGGCCCTTCCATCTAGAAATACGGTAGATTACCCATTTAAATAAGTGAGCAAATCATTTCACTGCATGGATCATTGCATTGGACACCCAGGCATTTGCATGCAAGCTGGCGTTGTGCATGCCTGTCCTAGCTTAATCCATGTAGACAAAAGGGATTCTCGGCAGATTTCCGATGGGATCTTGCGTTTCTCCCGCTTCTCACTCCATTCCGTTATTTTTTGTTTAGACAATCCGTTGCCAATGGACGTAAAGTTCACAGATACAGACAAGCGTAATAGATAAAGAAATACTGAGATGCGAAATGGGAGTATAGTCCTCTCCGGAGTCGTGCTGAAGTAAAATTCTATCGAGTGTACATCACCATTATTTTTCAAAGTGCCCGAAATGTAAAATTAGGTTGGAGTTGGGATAAACTTTATTTTCGACTAGACTATATTTCAAGCAGATTTTGATGAACGAAAGAATACTCCAAGAAGACTTGATGATCCTGTAATTCATTCAATCTCTAATCTTTGATGAAAAATTGTCGATAAGATCACTCTGATAACATACTTCGCATTTGTATTTCTCTGATATTAGAAAGTAGCTTATTTTCATATAAATAAAAACCATTATT
The DNA here is from genome assembly GCA_017312745.1 of Gryllus bimaculatus. Taxonomy (NCBI): domain Eukaryota; kingdom Metazoa; phylum Arthropoda; class Insecta; order Orthoptera; family Gryllidae; genus Gryllus; species Gryllus bimaculatus. The sequence continues at coordinate 517,207 of BOPP01000153.1, forward strand.
ACCATTCAAATTCAATATTCCCACTTCTTTTAAAATATATCTCCACTTCAGTAAAGCATGTTCTCTGCTCTGTACTACAGTAGAAAAATGTTAATTGGAGAATACGCTCGGGAATTAGAGACTTCAAAGAGAAAACTTTAATGCGACTGAATAGTAGTGCACGATGCAAGAATTCATGGGATAAAATTTATTCCCGCTAAAATCAGTAATTTGCTTGCTTTATTGAAAATTGTTACCTCAATAGTTATGTTTTTCAAGGAAGATTTCCTAAATTCTTACCGCGAGAAAAAAATGCATCGAATTCTAGATGTAGAGTTTTTTCTACTGTAAAAGAATACGACCATGTTCAAGATATTTTTGACACTGTCCATTTCCCGATGCTATAAATAAAATATAATATTTGATAGTAATGACTGTTTCTAGAGTGTTTTGATAACAAAAATTTTAAACACAAAAACTACAATGAAGCCGGGTAACGTGTCACCGAAAGTCACAAAATTTAGTTCTTAATCTTGGAGATAAGTTTTTGTTTGTTTGTTTTTAATGCATGCGAATAACGTGAAGTAATTTCCTGGTCTTCAGCTTGACGAACTGTAATACTCGTTGAAACATTGATTTTGATAGTACGATACTGCAATGATTTCACTTTAGCTTAGGTTACCAAAGTACGCCTTCAAAAGACATAGATAAAACGATTACAGAATCACTATTTAATTTCTAACCATGAAAGAGCAAGTAATAAATAAATAAGTTGTAATAAAAATAGTTGTAGCAAAGTAAATAAAATTCGTTGATGAGATAAAATGTGTGGCTAGTGTCACAGTTAGCTTCGACATCCGAATTGCTAAATTGTTTTCCCGGAAAATCTAATATCATTTTTTTCTGGCGATCTTACCATGTTACTTTTCCTTCTGTGAAGATTACGCCTTCAGCGCGGTGAACTGCAAGTGAGTTACATTATGCTGAAAGTTATGCAAAACAAGATGCAAAAAATACTGACAATTTCCGAATGCTAATATTTGTTGACCAAACCAGATTTGTTGACCGTACTGGAACTTGCGAAGAAATTAGAGTAAGACGCAAGTCACTTGGCAGAAAATTTTTAAAAAACTGCAGTTTCACTAGAAAGACTAAATTTTCTGCCTTACTTGTAATTATAGGCTCCCGACGGACAAAATGACTTCCAAGTAAATTTGTTAAATGTAATCGTACTTATCTTCATAGAATAATGTTACGCCATCAGAAATAAAACTCGACACCGACTGCATCGTTGCATATACAATCTTAAGCCATCTAGAAATTTTTTAATGTGCTGATTCTATGAATACATAACTTACATGCTCTGGCCTTCGCCCATTTACGACGGAAAATTTTTCTCAGAATTGTATTGTAATTGAAGACATATTTATTGTGCAAATTGCAAATTTCTTAAAAGTCATAAGACGAATGAAATCATTGTGCCATATTAATTACAATATAAAAATTATCTTGCAAAGAATTTATCAACAGTATTTATCATGCTTTCAAACATTGTTGTAGTTGTAAATAACTGTCAGAATGATGTACTTTTACCATACAATATCTTTTGGGACACTTTTACTCGTCACACAAAACGACTTCTTGACCACTGAGGCGTTTATTTAACGTGCATTGAAATACAGCCAAAGTGAATACATAATTTTTCATCTTCTGGTGTGGTAAATCTGGAGCTTTGGTTTTGTAAATACGCCACCTCACGACACTTGATACAATCTCATAGAATTTCGGATTGCAGTTACATTCCTTTTAGATATCATGTTGCTCAAGTCTTACTTTTCCACACGTATTATCGTGATGATAAGATCATCTCTGGAGGCCGTTCTCCAGTTACACATACAATGTTCCCAACGGAAACGACTTGGGTCCCTAGATAACGAAGTGCACGTTATTCTCGAAGCGGAATATTTAATGTTACACGTTATACCACACGGTATTGGTAATGTCATCCTTTCCACGTTATGAGTGAAACGTTATACGTTTCACGTCGTCCATGATTAACTACGGGACTGAACCCACAAGGCGGGACCCCCCATTCCGGAACCACGTCATTCTCTCACCGAGTTCAGGCGGCGTTCTCGACGCGGACTTCCCGGCCCTCTGGGGCCGCCGCGGCAAAGTGCTCCCGCACGCAGGTACTTACCCAAGTCGGGTTAGCCGCGGGAGCCTCGACGCGCACGATAGCTTTGCGGTAGGAAATTGATAAACCGCAAAGGATACTGCGCCGGCAACAGCGACGGTAGCGGCGACTACGAGTCGGTGGTTGCCGAGGCGCTGGACGGTGCGGGAAGCCACTTCGCACCCGCCTGAAGCGGTCGCTCCGTGCCACAACGTGCATTTCTCGTGTGTGATCTCACAGAGCTCGCTAAACTCCGTCGACCTAATCGCCGTGTGCATAAGTGTTCACCTGTTGCTACCGTCGTCCGCCGTGCTGTGGAAGTCTTCTTGTCGATGTAGTGTTTGCCTCGGCCGCAGTCATGGAGCACGTACTTGATAAATGGATCGTTTTGATGAATATGCCTGACGTCGTGAACGTCACCATCCGGAAGGTTTTGAAGGTACAGAAAAGTAGCTGAGGCATTAAACGAATCAAGTTTTCTTGAATTGTGCAATTTTTTTTTATTGAAGTCTGTTTTTATAACAAAAGTTTGTAATTCTTAAATATTTTGACAAATGTCATGTGACGGATGGCAAAACGTTGAGGTTTAGGTTTATTGCAATTAAGAATTAGTGCACTTTAACATATTCGTTGCAAAAATCAAGATGAGAAATGTGAGAGCTGTTGGTAGCGACGTTCTTGTTTCGAAGCTACTGAAAACTACTGAAATATGACTGAAAAACTATGAAAAACTACTGAAATTAACAATGTTCCAGTTTTTACATCCTTTACGAAATTTGTATGGTCTCTTAGTCAGTCGTCATTCTATTCTAGCTATTTCTAAAATGTATTTCTATAGGCTAACTTTTGGATTGTCAATTCGAGGCTCGGCGCTCAAGCAGGAAGTGCAGTGTCATTCTTTCCATGACGTATGTGCGAAGAGAGCAAAAGTGAGGACTTTGTTTAACCCTTTAGAATTCATGTCGGGAAACTTAAATAATTAATGAACTCACAATAAAACGTACTTTGAAGGATTTCACTGCAAAAAATACATTGCATGTAGTTTCTTAGACATGTAACTTGATTTGCTATTGCTTATTTTAGTAAAAAACAAAACAATAACGCGAGAATTAAATATCTTTCATCTTTCCAAAATGTTTAGAAGTGTTCTTCTGCGGAAATAAATAGACTGTAATTTACAAGAGCATATTTTTTTTTTTTTAATTAAAAGCTGGCACTAAATATCTGGAAAATACAATTTGTGTGTTTTTTAATTTTCTTGTCATTGCTATCAAACTTCGTATTGAAAAAGACAATTTTGTATCGAAACATTAAAAAAATATGCATCATTCGCTTTATTGCTGACCATCCAATGTTTAATATAACATCGACGTTGTAATTAGAAAGAGGCAACATTACCATGGCAAACACCGTTAATGACCTGTTAATTTCCTTTTCCGGGATTTCATTCAGACGATTCGTGGAACGGAATGCTGATTTATTGTTTTGCCTCCTGACTTTAAAGTTGCTTTACTCTCCCGCCCTACTCAGTGTACAATGTTTACGATTTCCTATTTAAATTCATTAAAAAAAATCCTCTGATGAGACAGCTTAGCCTAGAATTGATGATGTTATGATGAGCCTTATGAGGTACCGCACATTTCTTATCATCCTCTAATCTTGGATTCACAGTTAATGTGATACATTTTGAAGGACGATACGTGTCCAGCCGGTAGGAGATTCATGGCCGTAAACTCAGCTATATAGTGAGTGATATTTGGCGTGTGTTGTGCGCAGCTGCCTTCCGGCGACATGGGAAACAAGCAACCGGCGCAGGGCCAGTCGGAGGAGGAAGAGGAGGCGGTGCGAGCCACCGTCGCCACCGTCAGCTCCCGCGCCCCGGCCGCCGCGGCCGCCGCCGCTGCCGCCACGGCCTCCGCCGCCGCAGCCGCTGCTGCGGCCGGGCCCGGCTACCTCGACCAGAACGGAGAAGAGGGAGAGGACGAGGTGGAGCTGCCGCCGCCCATGAAGCCCATCACGGAGCCCATCCTCGTGGCCGGCAACGCCGCCAACGATGACAGCCAGGGCAAGAGGGTAAGTGCGAGCCCCTGGGACTCCGGGGGGGTCTGCGCTGCTGCGTGTTGTTGGTGTGTCCTCGCGGCATAACCTGCTGTTGGGCCTTGCGTTTTCATATCCTTCTTCCCGTGCTGTCATCCTTTCAGTCTCTACCATTCCCTCCTTTATTGTCGTCCTTTTCTCGTTACCCCTTTCCTCTTTTCTCGCCCTCCTCCCCCCTTTTTTTCACTTTTTCCGTCTCCCTTTCTAGTCCCTGTTTCCCCTTTTCTCGTCTCCCTCCTCTTCTTTTCTCGTGCCCTATTACCTAAGTTTCATGTCCCTCTCTTCCCTTTCTCATCCTCCCTTCCTCTTTCTCAACTCTATCTCTCCCCCTTTCCATCACTTCTTTTCCCAGACCTTTCTGACTTGTGCCCTTTTTCCAAATTTTATTTCATGGACATAAGGCTTGTAATATTCATGGACAAAAGCATTTCCCAAATCAATTTTTTTGTCTATTGTTCTTTTATTTTTTCAGTACAGCGTAGAATATCTCTTCTGTTTTTTTTACTTGTCCTTTCAACTCAATTCCACATACTTTTTGTTTTTTGTTCCTTTGTTCTCCAACCTCCTACTTTCTATTCACATTACAAGTGTTTTTACTGACACTTCCAATTTTCAGATACACATGCCCTTTTGGCATTTTCATATTAAAGTTTAACACTTTCCTTTTTAATGAATTTTCTTTCATTCACCTTACTTCTAGCTCCACTTTTTTTCATGATCTACTCTCTTTATCTTTAATCATGATCGTTCATCTTTATAATATTATGGCCCTCATTGTTCTCTCTCTTCTATTCCTCCATTCCTTCTATTCCTTTCATCCTTTTTGTTCCATATTTTTGCTTATTTGTCCTTGTGAAATTTTTTCTCGTAACAAGTTCCTGAAATGAAGTATTTGTCTGCTTTCTAATGTTATATGTATCATCCGAGCTTTCTAAAGAAAATACTTCCCATTAATAACAATTTCTTCTTTCCCAATGAGCAGTTTACACAAAAACAATGTTCATTATTGAATAGTGGTAAAAAATTGTTGACTAGTCTAAAAGATGTTTTGGTTCCTGTTCTCAATTAATTGATTGAACAACTAATGAATGATATTAGGAACATTTGTAGAAATTCGCTACCTTCTGAATGTTCAGAATTACAGTTCATATAGAAAATAAACTTGAGATGGAAGTGTATAAGAAATTATATTCCAAAATTGTTACTTTTTTTCTCAGTCACATGGAATTGTAATAATTTTATCTTTCATTGTATAATATTGATTTTAATTTATGAAGGTTTTTAGATCATGTGTTGTGCTGTTAAAACATCAAATGCATTCATATCAAATCTCTTCTTAGAAATGTCTACTAATATGTGTAGTTGACCTTAGTGGAAAAAATATTTTTTTTTCTTCCATATTTAGATTTCTCATTAGAGATATTCTTAGTGAATCGCATTCTGAATGGAGATTTGAAAACAAAGTAGAAAAAGAAACACCAGGCAATTTATTTTAATTCTCATTTTACAAGATTATTAATGCAAGTTCATTGTATAATTAAGGATAGGTGAAGGGTAATTTAGAACCTCTACAGCAAGAACTTGATCATGTGGTTCTTAGATACACATTCATTCAGGGGAGTCTTATTTCTAATTTTAGTCATTGTTATCCTCTTAGTTTCCATTATCCCTTGTGTAATGCCATATTCTCAAAGGCTTTTGTCACCTGCGAGAATGCTCATGTGTATAACAAGTTTGTTGTTTGCTGAATTAATTAGAACTCATGTTGGCATGCAGACCTTAGAGCATCACTTTATTTTACAGTCATCGAGTCTCTCTCTCAAGGCTCTGGAAGGCGCCACATCCGCTGACTTAGCAGAAATAGAGCAAATCGTCAAAGAGCGAATGGTGTGTTCTGTATTCTCAAGTTGTGCAATCACATTCTTTTTTGTTAGCATCCTGTACACATTTAGTGCCAGATTTGTATGTTCGCATGGTTGTTTCTTTTTATTATTTTTTTTTTTAATTTGAGGCATTCAATTACTACATACTTATTTATGAAAGTTTCCTACCAGGAATGTAACTCCATATGTTCATTCTTTTTAAGAAACTTTATAATGTTATATCAAAGATAACATTTATTGCCCCTTAATTTTTTTGTTTTGTTTTTTGCAAGAGGTAGGTGGTATATAGTTTCATTGATGTTTGGGTTTGTAGGTGTCTGCTTTGCTCGTGCACTTTGGTTTTTTCTTTGGTGTGGTATTTTCATTTCTTCTAGGTGCATCATATTGTGTGACAGCTGACGTCTTTATTTTTCTGTAATGATGTTCTCTATTTTTTTTTTAATGTAAAATGGATTGTTTTTGCACGTCACTTAGTCATATATTGCACATATGTGTTTTTCTTATTTCTGTAAATAGTGTGGTGCTTGATTATTCTGTTCTTATACTAGAACAATGTTTGTGGCCACTACAAACATATCCAATTTAAAAAAAATATTATGCAAGTAATTTTATAAAGATGTTTTTCGACAAAACTTTTGTATTAAAGATATATGTTATTCAGTTATGTAAGCAAGATGAAAAGTGGAGATGATTGCTTGCCCATTATTTCAAGTTGATTTGCTTTAGCTTTCATGTTTAAAAGTATTGTAAGTATTAAAAAAATGTCAAAGTTATTAGGAAAGTTAAGTCTTTATTTCTGTGTTGGCATTGATGGTATAGTGAACTTCATATGTACTTCAATCATCTTGCTACACATTTTATAAAAACCTTTTCTTTGTGTAATGAGATATTTAATTCTGAAGATTAAAAATTTAATATTAGTAAAATGTAACTATCTACTCAATAATGTTATTTGTAGTGCTGTTTTAATAATTAAACAAGTTGTAAGTTTAAATTTCATATTTCCTTTGAATGTTAAAATTTTTCTTTTAGTAAATCAATCTACAACTCAGGCTCAGATTGCATGAATTGGATGTGATATGTGGTGTGCTTATATAATTAAATACACCTTTTGATATATTTAGAATTGATTAAAATCCAGTAGTTACTGAAATACTTTTGTAATGTGACATATTTTTCAATATTTCAAAGTTAATTTATTATTGCCTTTAACAATCAAAAAATCTATAATTTTGTCTTAATTCTTCATGTTTATTAAATATTATGAATTGAAGATGCTTATAAGTAAGTCATGAATTGTAACAATTAGAGATTTGCTATATTGAACTAAATTGATGATACATTAATGACAATTGCTTAGTTACTTGCCAGTATTACTGAATTTTCCATCAAGTCCTTGGTTACTTTATTGCTACTTTCAATATTAATGTATTTTTGTCCTTTTGTTCAGGAACAACACACTGAAAACCAGGAGCGTAATAGCTTGCGGAATCGTGATTCCAAGCTGTCCAATGAATTTACTTCTGATGGTGAAGTGAGCACGAACACTGCAAGTGATGGGTTGCGGCCCTCAGATGAAGATTCGACAAGTGCTGCTGGCCATGAAGTTGTGGACAAGGGAGGGGGGAGCTCTGCCAGCCAGGGTGAGGGGGAGGCCCCACTTGAAGACGCCAGTGGAGTGACTAGTGAGCCTGCTGCTACATTCCCAGCCGCTTCGAGCATCCCCAGTGATCCAGCTGCTGCTGCCCTGCATAAGCGGGAGTATGTGATTAGAGAGCTGGTGGAGACAGAGCGAGACTATGTGCGTGACCTGCAGTATGTCACTGAAGGTTACATGACACTTATGAGAAACCCAGAGTGTGAAATTCCAATGCCAGAAGATCTGCGGGGAGGAAAAGATAAAATGGTGTTTGGAAACATAGAAGCAATTTATGAATGGCATAGGGAGTGAGTACTGCTACTTCTTCTAATACAAAAAATCAATGGAAGAGAGAAAGTGTACCAAATGTTTCTTGCTAGAAAAGTTGTGTGCAGCAAGAGACAATTGTTTTATATGCAAATATGTGTTGGTTAATCTGTGTTTAAGTGAGTTAGTCCAAATTATTGTTTATACATATTGATTACATTTATATTGTGAAGTCAGAAACATAGAAATGCTTGGTCTGACCACAATGTATCAAATTGATTTTTTTTTAATAATAATTTTTTATTTAGTATAAAGAAATTTTCAGTGCATGAAGAGTGTAATATGTACTAACATATTATTTCTTTTAATTTAATTCACTTCTGAAATTTATATTTGTTGTCCTAAAGCAATTAGTTTTTGCTTATCATTTATTTACTGCATATAATTCAGCAGCTCCTAATTCAAGTGTATTACTTTGTTTATAGCTCATTTCTGAAATCTTTAGAAAGGTGCATTGAACATCCTGAAGAGTTGGGCAATCTTTTCAAAAAATACGAACGTAAACTACATATGTATGTAGTGTATTGTCAGAACAAACCCGTGTCTGAATACATTGTCTCGGAGTACATTGACACTTACTTTGCGGTATGTATTGAATACGGTCTCATTGGTTGAAATAAGAAAAAAGAAAGGGAATATTTTTTCTGAAAATAACCACTTTACAGGAATTACGTCAAATCCTTGGCCATAAGTTACAATTGTGTGATCTCCTAATAAAACCTGTGCAACGTATAATGAAGTATCAATTAATGCTCCGTGATATTTATAAATATACTGAAAGAGCTGACTTAAAAGGAGAAGTGGAGTCTCTTCGTCAAGCTTTACAAGTCATGCAAGTAGTTCCCAAAGCAGCAAATGACATGATGGATGTTGGAAGACTTCAAGGTTTTGATGTAAGTACAAAAAAAAATGGGGAAAGATGTATTGAGATAGTGATTTAGTAAGTGTTTAGTGATAGTAAACAAACTTGTTGAAAATTATTTTTTTGAGTGTTAGGCATAAATTAACTTATCACTAGAACAAAAAAGAAAGGGCAAAATTTTACTGTTACGTTTGTAAATAATTATTAATGTTTTATTATGTACCCTGGTTGATTGCTTGATTGAGGACTAGAATTGATATTTTATTTCTTCTATTGAAACAACAAATAGTAGAAAGTGTGATGATTGTTTGAATTGCATTTATAATTTTGCTTACACATTTTTCTTTTATCAACAGGGTAAAATAACTGCTCAAGGCAAATTACTTTTGCATGGACCATTGGTCTGTTGTGATGGTAATTCTCCATTTGGCGTCAAACCCAAAGAACATCAAGTCTTCTTGTTTGAACAAAATATAATCTTCAGTGAAGCAGTTGGTAAAAAGACGCAATTCACCAATCCTGTTTACATTTATAAAGCTCATATCCAGGTAAGAAGTAAATTTTAATTAAAAGAAACCTATTTATTAAGCTGTGGATCCTAAAAAATCTAATTGTCTAATTGTTCATTGTTATTGGTTATTAGGTGAATAAAATTTAAGAATTTTGTGTTTTGTAATACTACAATTGCCTTAAAATTTTCTTGAATTTTTTAAAACTGTATTAAAAAGTTCTCATTAATTCATAATGATAGAATTGTTTCCAGTGTTTAATTATATCCATTTATTTTATTTTATTTTTTTAACAAGTCATCATTTCTCCAGGTGAACAAGATGAATTTGGTCGAGTCAACAGAAGAGAGTGATCCATGCAAGTTTGTCATCAAGTCAACTGATCCACGAAAGCCAAATGTTTCCTACACATGCCAAGCTTCATCCAAAGAAAGTTGTGAAGAATGGGTTTCTACAATACAAAATATTTTACAGTCTCAAAATGACTTCCTCAAGGCTATTCAGTATCCAATACAATATCAGAAGGAATTAACAAAAGAGGTGTAAGTATTGAGGATGCCCAAGATGAAGTTGCAGTCACCTGAGTATTTAAAACTGGTGACTACTATATGATGAGGTGGTTATGTTAACCGGGCCATGTGTGCACATGAGGTTTTTGTGGCAAGAGTTTTAGGTTTGAGTAACGTGTGGACAGAGCCTTCCTCATTGCAATTGTGAAGAATTGTGGAAGGAAAGTGCTTTGAATATGATATGAAATAGCCATTGACTTGCTTTCCATGCAGATATTATTTTCATAATAAAAATTCATGTCGATATGAACTGAATGTTCTGTATAGTACATTACTCTGTAAGTCGTTTGTTTAAAGCATATAATCAATAAGTCCATTACCAAGCAGTGTAACACTAATTATCTTGCATCTTAGAGAACACATTTTATTTACAGGCCAGTTTGTTTGTAGGTGTTATGCCATGGGTGTTCAGATGTTCTGTATTAGATTCTTTGCTTCAAATTTGAGCAAAATTTCTTAACTCCAAATGATAAAGCTTCCATTAGGGAAGTAAACGAAAAGTGATAAAAATATTTACATTTGTGGCCTGCTTTTTTGACAGAGCCTTTCAAGACAGAGTTTCTGTTTAAGTTGTTCTCTTAGAGGGTTTTGTTGGACCCTTCCTGTATGTACTTTGCCATTAATGTAAATCTTATGCATCACACGGTACTTGTGGCAATGATGCAACATTAAAAATCAGTCTTTTCAGTTATTGATTTTTGCTGTTGAGTCATTTAGTGAGTATCTATGGAAGTGCCTGCTAAAAGTTCACATCCTAAGATGACATCTGTTTGATGTCTATCTTCAGTAAAGCTTTTCCTGAAGCTCTTGCTCCTGCCACAGTGATTAGCATGGCCTTGTAGTAAGTGGTCATCCTCTGACCAACTGGAGTTCGCAGTGTGATTGTTCTTGCCCTTGCTGTTTAGAAAGCCATGAATAACGGGTATGAATCTCAATTTTTCTTTACTAAAAGAGCTCTGTTACTCCAGTCCATCAAAAAAATGAATTATGCTCCTAATATATAAAAGTTGTTTAATTGCTGAGTGTCAATAAGCTACCAACGAAAAAAATTCTTTCATCTTAATGTTGGTCTGTGTGTGCTCTATGGCATGGAAGGTATCAGCTCTATAAACCTGCCCCCCTGATCTGGAGTCAAAAGACAGTGAGATTATGATGTACATAAAAATGTATGTTTGTATATAATAAAAACAAAACATTTTCAATAGAATGAAAACAGTCATGTCCTTTTTGTAACTAATAAATTCCTATCCATAATTTCCCAAATTCAAGTTTTACCTTATTGTAGTTCTCCTCAATTTGTTTGACATGGAACGAGATTCAACTCGGACAGTTACAGCAGATGTAGTGTTGAGGCCTCTTACCTGTAATCCCTTTATTCTGGAGGATAGTTGTAGGCAAAATGTAATTTAGAGCACTGGCACTGCAATATTTTCATTTTTAGGGGTTCCTCTCATTTTGGTCTGTCTGCACAACTGCTTAATGTACATTGACTTCCATTTTGTTATTAATTTTTTCAATTTATTTCTGTAATTTATTTGTTTATTATTTACTTTGCTTTGACCTCTGCTGCATGCTCTAGCAGAATTTTTCTCAAGTAGTGTGCACTTGTTTTGTTTTATATATTTTTTATTTACTTTGTTTCTCCTGCTCCTATTCTATCATAGCTCAGCACCTGAGTACAGCTCGGTGTGGAGTCCTTCACTTCGGAAGACTCTGTCGCACCCCAACACTCAATCTTCGCACTCAGCTGAAAAAGCAAATGGAAGAGCCTATAAGCACCTTGAGAAAGCTAGCACCATTCCTTGTTCTGGCACTGCTGTTGCTTCCTTGCTTCCCAATGCTTTCCCAGTGCTTAACAACAAAGCTGACAGTAGCCCTGGGTCAAGTTCTTCTGTTGATACCAACTTGGTACTAGAGAAGCCTCGCATTCGCACCCAGAGTCCTACCAAAAAACTCAACTTCCTGGAAGGATTCCGTAATACCCTAAGGTCTCGTACTAAAAGTGAGGTGCCTTATTGTGGTGAATATGATTGGAGTGGAACAAAGACTCCTAATCCTGTGATAAGTGGATGCGACGATAAGAATTTGACGCGAAGATGGTCTGAAACGAGTTCTCCCAATGTGGTAAGGCAACGCTTGAACCAGTGAGTGCAGTTAACATTGCTCCACTGGCATTTTCACACAACTAACAAAAATACTATGTAGACAAAGAATTTACATATTTAACACTTCTGAAATCAGAAATGATAGCGCATGTTGTTTTCTTTGTTTCAATCTTAATCTTCAAAAAATCTAGTGGATTGTTTAACAATTTCTTGTGGATACTGGTACTCTGCTTGCTCCTCTTTTGTATATTATCTCAATAAAAAGTATGTATATTCTGCTATTGAAAAGGTACACAAAAAATGTTTTCTTCACTTGTTAAATAACTATATATTTCATTAACATCCACACAACTAACAATGTAAGAAAATGCACGAAAATAACCATATGTGAAATGACAACATTTTCTCATCGATTGTGGCCATGACTTTTGTGTCAAGTTTATTGCTTTCTGACATGGAATAGTGAACACTTTGGGAATGGTGCCTTGCTACTGCCTGTGGAAGAGGGTAAGGTTTACCTCTTTTCTTCTTGCTAACTAGAAAATGAATTATGATAGTTTTCATTCATAACATTAGTATTAGTTTATCAAAAAAATCAGGAATAGGCCATTTCATCAAATATCTTTCAGTAAATGATAATTTGACGTAATAAAAATTCTTCTTTGCAAATGATTTAAGTAGTGCTTTCTTTTTTGAAGCTATGTAACAAAGGCTAGTTTACTCAGAAATGCCTCACAAGATAAGTTCTACATCTTTACAAATACACATTGTTTATCTTATTAATTACATTAATAATTTTAAATTCAGTAAATGAATACTATGTGAGTAAAAACATGCTTTTATTGTCTGTGACAAAAAAGGTTACCATGAATTTATTTAATTAATTAATTAATTTATCATTCAGCCCTTGGCCTAAAAGGCAATGACTGTTTACGACTGACAATGGCTGACTAGGTTAAAGGAGGATTACTTCATTGTATGTTCAATGCCAGTTCATGGTTATGTAGAATGTTGTTACAAATGAACGTAACAGAGAAAAAAGAAAGAAAAAATCAACAATGAACAATATTCCGGCAATATCATTGCAGCATTTTATTCTTTTTTACTGAATACTAATGAAATACTTTAGTCACATGATTTACAAGTGCTTCAAGTCAAGAGTTAACTTTTGAGAAAAGTGTACCCACTTCCGATGAAAAGTATGGGGGTTTGATGTATTTCACAAAGTACATCAAACTTTTTTACCAAAAATGTCACTTAGAGAAGATAGAATTCAGAATAAAAAAATCAAATAACTTTTAATTTGAAAATGTTACCATAATGTGTTTTAGTTGTAAGCCAATGAGTTGTGTTTTTTGGTAACTTGTTTGAGTATAAATTTCCTTTCTTTCACAATATAATAGCTTGTTATTCTGCATGGGTGATGACTATAGAGTTCAAGAAAAAGTTAAATGAATAAACATTTAACTTATTTAATCTTTTAATGTAAAACTGTTACCCAAAAAACAATTTTTTGTCTATAAATGAAGTCCAAATCCAGAGTGGCAAAATTGTTAAATCTACAGACAGAAAAGAAAATAATAATTGAATAAACATTCACAATTTTTCTAAGGAAATCTAACTGTATAATAAACTCATGTATCTACAATTTTCACCCACTTCTCTGCAAAATACTTCACAGAATTTGGGAGCATCATCAAGGAAGTGTTTCTCTTCATCTTGACCTAAAGATGGAGATGGTAGGTGGAAAAGGGAATAAGAATTGCAGATTAGTTAATATGATTAACTTATCTACATTTTATATAATTTTTATTTACATTTGCAATCACATAAATAACATCATAAACAAGATATCTATAATATACGTTTATCTTTTAAAAATTAAAATTGATTCCATTTGATCTCTAATCAATAATTTGTGTATATTTTTTAAATCAAGAAGAGCCAAATACACTAAATACTATTTCTTCAAGATTCTATCCTATTCCTATCCTAAAAGTAATGAAAAGAAAAGTAAATCTTTGTAATATGGTGTGCGCTTTTCATCACAAATGTACCAAATTAATAACTACATTCAAATTATATAAACAAATAGATATCAGATTTGTGCAATAATACATTTCTAGAAAATGACTTCTGAATAATTTGTGTCATTTTTAATATGTTAATTATCTTGATTTGACTCACTTCTGAGTAAACAAGCCACCTATGAATTTAGGATTGTAAATTTTTGTTTTATTAAATAATTTATTGCATATCAAATAAATAATTTATTTTTATAAAATACTAGTATGGTTGTGCTTCATTCAAAATATGTATAGTATGTTTCCAATACATTATATTCAACAGAAATTTGTAAACTTGTGTATAGTACTTAACTGATATTTCTTTAAGATTTTATTTTTTTCTTTCATATGTAGATTGAACCTTCATCACCACCTGTGATTCCTGCTGGAAGTATTGTGAAAGTGATTGCTGATTTTCATGCACTCCGAAGTGATGAACTTGCAGTGAATAAGGGAGAAACTGTGCAAGTGATAGCCTTCAGTTCAGAAAGAGGTTATCTTGTGCGACTACAGGGGGATAGTAAGGAGACTGTAGAGGAAGGTTGGATTCCAGTCCATAATTTATCTCAGGAAGTGACAGGTAGTGCTGTTGTTCCTCGTAAACCATGGTCATTCCGATTCCGAAAGCCTAGCTTCAGTAGTGGTAGTAGACGGGGAGAAAGGCGTTCATTTGATGGTGGTCTTAATACATCCTTCGGCAGCCCCCACAAATTATCACCAGATATTGGGGCTGGACTAATCCCAGAATACCCAGTGTCCCCACCTGAATTTCTGGAGAGACTTTATGATACTAGTGTACCTTGTGGAGGACGAGCTGAACTGCGATGTAGAGTGCACTGCAGTGAAGCAAGTGATATGAACATTATGTGGAGGAAATCAACTGGAACAAACAGAAGAGGAACTGACACAGGAAGTTTGATCATTATTCGAACTGGTGGAAGATTCAATGCTGGCCTTGGTGATGAAGGAATTGCTTACCTGAACATTGATAATTGTCAAATGTCTGATTCAGGAGAATATTCTTGCACAGCTTCTAATGATTCTGGAAGTGTATGTACGTCATGCATCCTTACCATCACAGGTATGTCTTCCAATTACCATCACAATTGTGTGTCTTTAGAAAAATAGGCTCAGTATTTTCTTATTTTCTAGAAACATTATGCATATGGCAGCCATTACTTAAGAATGTATTTGAATATTTATTCTCAATAAATAGTTATTATATTATCTTAGTCACGAAATGTTAATAATAGTGTGTCCTGTTAACATTATTAAAATATTAATGGTATGAATGAAATATTATAAAATGATACAGAACAGAAATGGAAGTATGGTTTCCAATAAACAGATTTAAAACATCATGAAAAGGGTGCTTAGTATGCTGTTGAGTGTTCTGAAAAATTTAGAACTGTTTTTTCTTCTCTATAAAAAGTAAGCAGGGTCGCTTATATCATATTTCATTTCATACAGAATAGATAGAAATTGGTTTTTTTGAAGGCAATGGAAATAAATTGATATTTTAAAATGATGTTGCACTTCCTCACTATCATGACAATGTTGTGTATTTAAATACTAATTATTCTTCAAACATACCATGCAACTTGCAAAATTAATAAGTAGGTACCAAAGCTAATGGGAATGAATGGTGAAATAGCATGTATTTAAAATTTACTTTCAAATTTCACATAAATGAGTAGTATCATCAACCTATATTTCAATCTTCTTTTCATATTGTACTGGGTTTTATAGTCTAGTTTTATAGTCATATTGTGTGGGTTTTATCATGGTTGCAGTTCTTCAAAAGCATTTTGCCCTTTTCATAGTTTGATAAATTAATGTTTTCTTTGTACACTGAAGCTTTTGATACTGATTTTATGAGACATTCTTAATTATAAAATTTGTAATATATATTTTGTATATGATAAATATTATGATAAATAATATTAACTTCATGTGTTAAAGGATTTCTTGGTATGTGGAAACTTTGGGTATATGATTTCAGGTCCTGGTTACAATGCTCCAAGTCAGCCTAGAGTGCAAGTGATGGCTGGTAACAGTGTGCTTCTTCATTGGGAAGGAGAAGCATGTGGCCATTATTTAGTAGAGTGCTGTCGACATCGTACTGGAGAATGGCTTCCCGTGGGTGATGGTGCTACCATTTGTGGTCTTTCATTTGTAGTGGATGGACTTACACCTGGAGAAACATATAGTTTTCGAGTGTTAGCACCTCTTCATGGAGGAACCAAAATTGCTGGTTTGCCATCACTTCCTGTTGCTATACCTCCAGTGGACTCTGGCCGTTGGCAGCAAGAACAATTCCAAAGACGATATCAAGAACTTGAAGAAATCGGTCATGGGCGATTTTCTACAGTACGAAAAGCACGAGACCGAGGTACTTTACA
Organism: Gryllus bimaculatus; assembly: GCA_017312745.1. NCBI lineage: Eukaryota > Metazoa > Arthropoda > Insecta > Orthoptera > Gryllidae > Gryllus > Gryllus bimaculatus. The sequence goes on from BOPP01000153.1 coordinate 533,821, forward strand.
AGAAGTTGCTGTAAAACAAGTGTCATGTAAGCGACAGTCCCATGAAGTGACACAAGCTGAATATGCTCTTCTGGCTCGACTCTTGCATTGTAATATTGTTCGAGCATTGGCTTTATTTGAAAATGCTCCCGATCCTGGTGTTGACTCCATTGTAATGGAACTGTGAGTATAATTGCTAGAAATTGAGTACTTAAAGTGTAATAAGTTAGTGACTAAAGAAATTAGCTTGGAAGAGTTAGTTAGAAGGAAATTGCTTACAAGTGTAAAACAATTTTCTCCTAAGTTTCATTTAAAAGTAGCAATATATCATTCTACACACATTTGCTTGTGGGGCTACTAGGTTTAGAACATCAGAAAATAAAAGTAGTGATAAATAATAAAATTATAGAATAGGTCCCAAGTTTCTCATGCCAAGGTCAACTGAAATGCAGATCTCATGAAATGAAGGTTTTGAAAGGAAGCTGGCTAGGTAAAACAAAATTAATGGCTCTATAAGAAGACATTTCAAAAATATGATCCTCAAAACAAAAATTACATTACACAGTATGGTACCTACAAGGATATTGTTATATTATCAATATATTATTGAGAGGCATGGGTAGTAAAGTAGAGACAAATCAAGTTTGGAAGTCTTGAGTGAGATAATAACTCATTAACTTGCTGTCATGTGGTTTTGGAGCATCATCATAAATATGTAAACATTCAAAATTATACTTTTACAGAATCTGTCTTGTTTATACAAATATTTCATATACTTATTCATAATCTTTACATATCTTACTCATATACATACATACCTTCATATTTTAGAATTATACATCCTAAAATTTCGTATTATGTTTATCCTATTCTCAGTAAAAGCTCTCTGATCCATTCTAACTTAACTATTATGAAAAGGTATCTATTAGATAATTTTGAAGTGATTCAAAAATACTATTTTCATTTTTTTTTTAAATGTAGGTTAGAAGTCTACTGAATAACAATCAGGCTTTTCAATATGGATCCTGTTTATTGACGATGATGCAGAATTCATCCAATGCTGGTTTATATGCCTTCTAGTAGTACGAAATTTGTACATTTCCTTATTTTGTATAATGTAGATTATTGTTTTGTATAATGTAGGTTATTGTTATAGTGTAGAGTATTGTTTTTCATTAGTGGAATAGAGTGAAACTTCTATCATTATATTATAGAAATCCATTCATGATTGTTTATGATTTGGACGAAATGTATATTGAAGAGGTCTTCTTTGAACTGTAATCATGTCCCTTGTTTTTTACACATGTTATTCCTCATATTTCTCTATGATATTGAATGAGTCAGTATGGGAGTGAAAGTTCATTACACGTAAGCTGTTGTATTGTAAGCCTTTTCACTGTCATAAGAAAGATTTTACTTTCAGGAGGTGTTCGAATGTATTTTTAAATATATTACATCAAAAATTCCAAAAAATTTCTGGCTGTGTACTTGGTGTATATCCAAGCTGTTTACATTGTTATTTTGATTTTGTTAGTGATGAAATTGTATCATATATGTTTTGTTTATTATTACTCATTACTAATTAATGCCCAAATTAATTTTGTGCACCTAGCACTCATCAGTTGACATCTTGTTTGTGTGTGCACAGCCACTGTTGGATCCCTCTGTCAACATGTTTTTGCAACTTTCAGTGCTAATCAATTTTGTCACTAACTAATTGCTAAAAGAGTGCTCCAAAGCACAAGCACTGCAGCACTCAAAAGCTGCATATGCCCCATCAACTTCAGTGTGAACCAACCACTGTTTGCTTTACACCGGTCTCTCCTTCCCAATTAATATTGGGCATATAGCAGCTAAGAATGGTTTTAGATGAAATTTGACCTGACACAAGGCATGATTACATCCTTGCCAAGAGTGTACTATGTTTTAGGGATCATGGCTAAATCAACAGCTGGCAGTCAAATATGAAAAAACTTGCTTATATGCTTTGTTTAGTTTGTCTATATCTATTGAAGAAATAAAATCCACAAAGTATTGCAAAAGAAGCAAATTTGAGTTGACCTGAAATGCGCATCCTCAAATAAAGCTGGGTATTAATGGATTAAGTTTAAGTTGCTGTAACTTAGATTTCTCGAAATTTGATACATAGTGTCAAGGGATGAAATAATGAAACTTTGAAAATAAGCTCTCAAGTCAATTTTGTGCATACTTTGTCTAATAAACCCCTTTGATACTTTGATGGTTAGACTGAGATAAACACTCAAACATTCAAAAGTTCTTTTGAAATAATACTTTCTATGCCAAATTTTTATTTCAGAAACATGTAAACACTTCAGAAACATGTAAATTGTTCATCATGTACAAAAGAACTGAATGTATTTGTTTACTGAGAAAAATTAACATTGAAATAAAAAAGTAATTGAATTGTGTAAATTGGGTGTCTTTTTTTAAAATTTGTGTTAATTGTTCTGTTTGAACAAATATATCCATTTATTTTGTAAATAATACACAATTTACATGTTTTTGGAATGTTTATATGTTTCTGAAATGCAAATTTTTGCATAGAAGACTCTTTTTCAAATCAAATTGTGAGTGCTTGACATTCAAAATATTAAAGGAGTTTATTAGACAAAATATGCTTAAAAGTTACTTAAGAGCTTATTTTTGAAGTTTTGATGTTTCCTCCCTGGACACCTGGGCATTTTGTTTAATGAGAGGTATATATCTTGAGTTTATGTCAGTTAAAATAACTCAACTCTGTACTTGGCAATATTTCAGCTGTATATTACACCTTCTTCAGGGTGGTAAATATCACCATCTCTCAACCTTCCCACCTCACCATCTCTATTTCTCCCTAGACTCTTTAAGTTAATTCTTTGTCTGTCTGTAATGATATTAGATCTTAATTGTTACTAATTATGCTGCATCATGTACATACAAGATTAGTTTATTATGAGATAATGGAATATCATTCACACACAATAGGAATAATTGTGGCTCCAATACACATTAATGGGAAACTCTTGACTTAAATTCAATAGATTTAGATTTAATTTTATCTTTAAACTTTTCTGATTTTCAGTAGATTTGTATTCTGTGTTTTTTATATTTAACATTATTATAAACATAAATAGATGAGATAAAATTTGATACAGGAACATATAGTAGATCAGTAGGTACCGAAGAAAATGGCAAAATGATGTTAAGAGAATTATGACAGGTAGTTATATAGTTCTATAGATATGTAAAACAGATAGTGATATAGTTCTATAGGCAAAGGAATGGAGAATGCAGACGCCTCAACTAAGATTCCTTGGTCAGGAACATTAGTGCCTAAGGATCAGGTCATGCAGACCTAAGTCTTGATAATGAGAATGATGATTCTTAGTAATAATGTGCATAAACTTTTGGTAGCCTTCATATTCAGATTGTGAGTTCAGACTCTCTCTTTTGCAGGGTGAATGGACCATTGCTATTTTCATACATGTGCAGGCAAGAAGAGTATAGTGAAGCAACTGTTTGCCATTTCACTTGTCAATTAGTGTCAGCATTGGCAACATTGCACCAGCAGAAAATTGCTCATTTGGATATAAAGGTACAACTCCAGTAATTTGTCAGCTCTGATGCTATTTCTGTTATTTTGCTTCATGTGCTGGATGTATAATTAATAACATTTCAAAATGAATTGACTAATAACTCAGTGATTTAAGACAAATGTTTATCACAATTGTTTTTGTTTCTCTCAATAGCCTGAAAACATAATGGTTGATTTATCTAGCCACAGCCCTGTTTTAAAATTAGTCGATTTTGGAGATGCAGTGGGTCAAAGAGATTTTGAAGTCTTACCACCTGCCAACTTAGAATTTGCTGCACCTGAAATGGTTTTAGGTCAGCCAGTTATGTGCCAAACTGATATGTGGAGTGTTGGAGTATTCCTTTATGTATTTCTCAGGTAAAACAAATATTCAAAAAACATTTTCCAACTATTATTATGAACTGCATTACCATCTAGACTCCTTTAAGTTTTGACATCATTAATATGTGGATCAATTGAAAACTGATGAATGGCAATAAATGTTTCTGTTCTTTAGTGGGTTATCTCCTTTTTTGGATGATTCAATGGAAGAGACAACTACCAACATTCTCAAATGTGATTTCTGTTTTCCTGAAGAATATTTTGCACAAATATCGAATGAAGGAAAAGATTTAATTGGCCAGTTGCTTGTTTCCAGTGCATCACAACGAACAAGCCCTCATGATTTTCTGGAATCATCTTGGTGTAATGATGTAAGTGTAATATTTTGAGTGACTTTGATTAGCCAGTTATTTCTGAATAAATGTTGTTTGAAACATGAATTCTATGTTTTAAAGAGATACTAATATATTTTGCTTCATTTATTTTAATATTAGTAGCCTGTAACAGTAAAAGTTGCTATTGGCCAGCATTTTAATAATTTGAATAATTGGATTAAAAAATGGAGTGGACAGAAAATCTTATTATACTATCTTTTTTCTTTAGACAACATCAAAATGCATGACACACCTTTGTACATTTGTGAAAAATTTCAATTTAATTAATATTGTTACTATGATTATTAGATTCAAATGTTTCATTTCCTAGTTCTTGTAGTCGTTTAGAAAATGCTCATTTATTGTCACTTGTACACGTTTCAAATATTCAAAGTTTCAATATTGTAAGAAAATTCTAAATCTTACTGTTTTGAACATTGGATTTACTTTGCTTCCCCAGGTAACACTTTCTGAAATCTTCTCTGGAAAATATTTCTTTTCCACCCTTTGGAATATTACTTAACTCTAGTTTTTCTCCTTTAATAATAATGTCTCTCAGTTAATGGTTAATAGTTAACTGATACACCTGGAATCATTGAATTTGAGAACAAAGAATTGTCTTGCTAAACCAATCACAAATGTGAAAAGACCTTACTCTGAGGCAACACTGATTCAATTATTCAATTATTATACATTGGATAATGCAGTATTTTTGAAATGAATAAAACAATAAGAAATCAATTAGCAGAGAAGTGAACAGTTTGCTGAAGAGCTTAAGACTTAATAAGAATGTTTCTTTGTATTCAGTTAACTTTTATATTTATTATTATTTAATATTTCTCAATTACAAATTGTTTTCAATAAAATTTTATGTTCTAAAATATTCATCTATAAATTATCACCTTACCTTTAGCTGTAAGCCACATAAAATAAGTCATGAACTGAACAATAAAAGGCATTTTATATATTTAATTCTTATAATTATTTTTGTGAATTAATAATGATGTTATTATTTGCATTTACAAAATTGAAAAGTTATGAATGATTCATATTCATGTGTTCTTTAATAAAAACAATTTTATTTCCAACACAATTTTGACACTAAATGTTCCATGATATTCTAATGCACATTGCACCAGACAAATCCAATGTTCTGTACTTGGGAAGACTATATAGTCCTTTTTGCTCATGGAACCTGGCTTGGTGCTCTGCCCCTTGTGCTGTTTTATAACACCCCTCATGGTAACAAATTTAATATAAAGATGAACTGGGAGCACCCCCCAAACGTCCACACTGCCATTACCTTTGTTACTACAACAAATCTACACTTGAATAAGATAATATTTAATGTGAAGTGATGGTTTCATTATTATTGCAGCAATCTTTGTTTGAAATCTCTATCTTGAGGTAGTGAAGGTACACAATCACACATTCATTATTAGTGTCTATTGAATGTGTGTTATTATCTTTTCTGAATATGTACAGTTTTGAAAGCTTACGATAAATAAATCTACTTTCCCTGAAGAGGCCAGTGAAGGTGTATCAGTACTAGGGATGACACCTTCACTGACTGTTCCACATTCACCATGACATATTATCAAAAATACTGTTCAAATAATGCTCTGAAATTACCAACAAATACTGTAGACTAGATAAGTATTCATTATATTGAGATATCATTACAAAGTTAAAAAGAGTTTTAAGAGATTTCAATAAGTTAACATATTCATATATAACCCAATGAAAATATTTTCACATATTTCTTTAGTCCATGTAGATGTAGAAACTAGCATTAAGATACATATCCTTTTTTGAAATGATGAAGAGGAAGTTAAAGATAAAATAGATGCTTTGAGTTTATGTGCTGTTGATCTGCAGTTTTGAGAATTTTGTGTTGACATTTTTGTGTTTTGAAATTTTACCAATTTTTTGCATTTAATGTTTTGTGGAATTCATTCTTAAAAATTTTTTGGTTTTCTAAAATTTCTTTGTGTTCATTCACTCAGTCAAACATGTGCTAATACTGAATTTTGATTGTAGGTGGAGAAAGCATGTTCCATTCCATCAGTACGATTATTGTCATTCATGGAAAGGAGGCAATCCCTAGCTCGACCTGTATATCCTGGCTCAAGACCTCAAGCTGAGAGTTGAGATTTAAGAAGAGATGTTTGTGTCATATATTTTAAATGCTTGAGAAAGGTTTTCAATAAAATTGCGCAGCTATTTTTGAGACATTTAAATAATTGTTACCATTGTATTCAGTAGATTTGTTAGACAGAATGTATGTGCTTTTGTATGTAATAAGGTTGAATGGAAATTCATTAATTGGAAAACTGCAGGATCCATGATGACTTCTGCTGACATGTTACAACTGTGTATAAGAGTTTGTGTGAAGTAAACACAAAAGATAAGGGAAAATTTGTGATATGCTGAGAGATTGTGCATTACAATGGCATCTTCAGCTGTTTCTACCAAAACTTGCATTTGCTCCCTCCATCAGTCATTAGATCAGTAAATGATGTATTTCGACTGAAACATAATATATATTAGGTTACTTTAATAATTAGTCACTATCTGTTTCATTTTTACGAATATCAGATTTACATTCATTGTGCTTTGCTCGTGAAGCAATATCACAAGTGCAGAATTTATAACTATATATGTTAATATTAATAGAAAATTGTATTTTAAGATGTGTTGTACATTATGAGAAGTTAGAGTACCATTTAAATGACGATATAAATGCATGTTCCAAAAGATTCATTATTTTGTCCTAGCAATAACATTTAAAATATGTTAAAATGAGACTTATGAAATACAGCTCCTGTGAAAATATTTTGTAATTGTCATTAGTTGTATTCATGATCTTTGTAATCTGCTGTAAATATTAAATATTAATGTTATACAATAGCATTTTTAATTAATTACTTTGTTCATGACATATTGAACAAATATGATAAATGTCATGATATACTGAAGGAGTGCTGCGAGACTTATTCTTCTTGCTGAACCTGCTTTTTCTGTGATATATCATTCTCAACAGGATTTATTATTATTTGTGTTACAATTGCAAACTTGTCAAGTGTTCATAGGAAAACTAGTGAAGCTACAACAGCACATACTTGCACACATGATTTCTAACTTTTGCAAATTTTGAAAATTCAGAGAGATTAACCTGTGCCATTTTTATAAGCTTACTTTGAATTATCCTGAAAAGAAAAAAGGAAGGAGAAAAAAGAAGCCTTTTTTAAGGAAATCTTGTTCTTTGCCTTTATTTCATGCAAAATTCTGGGGAAAATACTCATATTTTGAAAACATTCTACATGCCCTCATTTAAAGATCAACTTTTGAAGAACAGATTTCATGAAGAAAAAAAATTTTAATTTTCAATATAGACAATAGAAAGACACTAAATTTTTTTAAAACTTTTGTTGTTTTCGAAATTTTAGAGAGTTCAATGAAAGTGGCCCTGTGCCATTTTTGAGAAAATTCTGAAACTAGTTTTTGTACATCATGTAAAATACCGCCCAAAACCAAAATATCTGTTTTAAATTCAAGGGGTCATGACATCAATCAGATCGATTGGAGCATATCAATTTTGATAAAAATCCTGTGAAAAGGTTTAGCTGCAGATTTTGTTCACAGGCAGACTGACAGAATTTTTGCCATAAACCAATTTTTTGGTATCAAGGACTCCACAAGGATCGACACATTAATGAGCTAACTATTATTCAATCTTTAAAAAATTGTTTTTTGGGCTCTTATCACTCTGCAAACCACCCCTCCATGGCAATCATTAAAAATATTCTTACCTTACAAATGACTTAAGCTTTGTAAATGGACAATAGGGGTTGGAGGACTGAGGGGGCTTAGGCTAGTGGAGGAAGACATGTGGTCTATGAATTCAAAGCTATCCACATGAATTTCCTGCATTACAATCAGACTTATGAGCAAATACATTTATTAAAAGGAGAGCTTCAAAATAATTTTCTGTGATGTATTCCCATTCCCCTGTCGTGCCCCAATCTTGGCCAGTCATGTTGAATAACATACAATGCTATAACAATTTTACTGTTTCCTAAAAGTGACTTACCATACTTCCTTCTTTGTATTAAAACATAGGATTCTTCTTCTACCATGCATGTATATATTTGAAATAGTGGTCTTTACAAAGGACATTCTCGTGGAGAACAAAGACACTTTTACTCTAAATTCTGATGTATACAACTCCAACACGCGTCAAAAGGATAACCTTCATGTTCCCCACTGAAACTACACTTTACCAAAAAGGTACCCTAATAGAGGGCATTGCACTTTACAACAAACTGGGCAATGATATTGAAGACATAAACACAATTCATACTGTTAAAAGTAAATTGAAAGCTTTCCTCCTTAACAACATGTTCTACAATGTGAAGGAATATTCAAATCACAACAATACTTCCTTAAAAAATATAAATAAATAAAAATTCTTATCCCATTTGACTTTCTGTTTCATGTTGACCATTTTCAGCTGAAGCAAAGATAAAAAAACGTCATGCGTCCTGCTTGTGTTAAATTGCAAATGGACCAATGTAGAGGGAGAATGCCTAACCAAAATTGCTGTTTCTTCACTCTGGATTTGCTAGATTCATTAGGTGCTGCAGTTGGACCAGGTGTACAAATAGAAAAAAGAACTGGCAAAAACCTTCCTCCTACTCCTCACCATTTCAAGATTTAAACATAGAATGTACTAATATTGTTAAATTATATGTAGTTGCTACCATAATTGAAATCATGTACTATTTTAATATTATTATTATTATTATTATTATTATTATTATTATTATTATTATTATTATTATTATTATCATTATTATTAAACAAACCTAGCATTCCAAAATTGTACCAAAAATCTTGCCATCTAAATATGATGATAGGGGAGGAAGAAGAATGCTGGGTTGGATTCCAAGTGACAATTTACTCAGTACTCTTGCAATGTTACATGCACTATGGTGGTTGCACGATTCAATACATAGTCACCATGAAGAGGATGGGGAGGAGGTGGGAGGTATTACTGGCAAAGGTGGGTAGGCTGGCAGCAGGTCAATTGTGTTCCCGAACAGCATTGGTTCCCATATTTTGTTAATCCATCGGCAACACTTGGCAGACCACTAACAGAAATACATGGCTCTCAAAGAACCGAAACAAGCAACAATTCAGCAGCTGTATGATGCTTTTATGTATCATTGTCTTAATTGCGAGTATGGTTACCGTGTTTCGAGGGTCTCTCCTGCTGTCCATGTTTATTTTTGAAATATTTGGAAAGGTCTGTATTTTCATCTGAAGCCCACAATTCATGGGTATTTCAATGCCAAGAAAGCAGGCTTACTATTTCAATAATAGCAGTCTTGTATGTTTTTTCCGAACTTTTGAAATTGTTCATTTTATTTTGCTATTCCTGCCCTTAGTGACAACGAAGAAATATATTTTAATGTACAGTGGACAAAAGAGTGCTAGCAACTTTATGTTGAGAGTATTGAAAGGTTAGTTGCTGTAAAGTTTAATATGAAATATTTATTTAATGGGATCAATTTTATTATTATATAAATTAGAAGAACGACCTCAACAAGATTGGTTCTTTATAAAAGTACAGCTTGACAAATTCTATTGTAATTTTTTTAAACTGGCTTTCTTAAGTGTTGTTTGTATTATGTACACATTTACTTTATGTGCATCAACTGAAATTAAAGGTCGGAGCATACATAGGAATGCGAGGGTGTCAAGTAGCTACGGGAGACATCTGGAAATGATTCTCACACCAATGTGGGCCCAGGTATATGGGTGAGGGGTACAAGGCAGCTTGCGCTCTCCTTCACCACACAATATTCTTTTGGATGAACTTAATACTTTTCTTCATTTCTTTTGTATCATAATAATGGATCAATGTTTTATCCACTACTATCACACTAATCAAAACATTGGAAGACTTATCTTTAAAATTAATAAATTGACATGGATGTTAGTAACTCTATTTCAGACTGCCAGTGATTAGGGATCCATTTAGCAGTTAGTTTTCCTACCTAATACATTCACATACCTGCCATGTATATTTTCAGTATTCATAATATTGAATCAGATACCATTGCAATTCTCAAAATAGGAGAAATTATTTATAAAACAACTTATTTGTTTTCCTTATATCAACCCATTTTCAGTTCTTTTGATGAAACAGGCTCCACACTAAAATTTTAATTTATGAATATCTTCTCAAATAAATGTAGTATAAAGCAAGAACTGAATGTTTCAGTTATTTCATTTTGACAAGATATTTGTCAAAAAATAATTCCTCTGAAAGTCTTCATGAAATATTTATAACTTTATACATTGTTAACTTCTTTATTACTTACCATTACTTGAGAAAAACTACACTGGAAAATTATTTAGATGATCTAAAACAGAGTTATTAAAATTTAGACATCTTCAATATGTCTAACCATCATGGCTATATAAAATTGTAGTTTTCAGTAAATCCGTACTCCAAAATGACATACACAGATGGTGTCTGTCGAATTGTAATTAACATTTACTGTTAAATCATCTCATAATATTCAAACCAAAATGATTCGGATGTCCAGACTAAGCTCTATAAATTACAAATGAAGCAGAGAATTGAACTAGGAAGAGATTGATGGTACTTTGGAAAGATGTAGACATGTAGACCCATCAAATAGAAACAACTACTGAAACAAATGATCTGATATTTATCACTTAATCAATTCAGGATAAATCCTGATCGGGCTTTATTATTAATCATAATACATGCATTTCTTGATGTTATTCAAAATTATGTTCAAAATTGTCTTGAAGCACATTAACTATAAAACAGTAGTTTTTTTTTATGAAACCACAGGCCTAATCTTCATTCTCTATTTATTCTGTACATTGTTTTCAAACTTATCTTTATTGCTAACTTATTAGAAACATGTATTCTTTTTCACAGTTTTTTGTCATTAATTTAATTTAATTATATTTTTTGAGACAAATTCAGTGTTTATTACAAATTACCTGCAATTACTGGGGGCAATAAGAAAAATTGAACTGTTGTTTGAATTCTGAAAATGGTGATATTGGCATCCTTGAAAAACTTTTGTCAGTTAAGATGAGAAAATAAAATATCTACAGATTAATAATTTATCTTAAGGACTGTTTTATATGTAAAGAGATTACTCACACTTGCACTTACATGCACTACACTACCTCACCGGGAGACCAGTTGAGAGCTTAGAGCTTATCCTGGCTGAAGTGGTGCCCCACTGGTGGGAGATACCCTGTTGGGGAGAAGCCTCACAAGCCAACAAGTAGGTTGGCACTGGATCTCGCCATTCATCAGGGGAAGATCACCAGGCCCTTTGAGATTCATGGGCTTTAGAGCAATGACGGTCTGCAGCCCTATATCCTTCGGCTTGGGAATATGCATGTTTGTTAAATATAATAATCTGTTTATGTCACTTGCAGAATACTGTCCTCTCTCAAAAAGCAAAAAAATGGATTTTATGTATCTAACATAGACTCACAGAAAATACAAATGTTTTCTTAAAGAAATTTGAAATTGTTCTTGATAAATTAAAAGATGCAGATGATATAATTATATTTTGCAGTGATTTCAATAGTAGCTCGTTGAAGTCTAAAGATGAAGAATTTTTCAAAACTTTATTTTAAACTTTTAACTTGCAAACAGCTATACATCAACCTATCGGCTTTAGTGACGCATTCATACTACAGCCTAGAGAACAAAAATTTTTAAAGAAATATTTTATCGGTAAACTCAAAATTTCTCCCTAAGGAACAAAAATAAATTGAAATCTCTAATGAGTTCAGAAAATGAGGATGAGGTATATTGGGCAACAATCATAAATGGCAAATGTAACTTGTTCATAAACATATTTCTAATATTCCCACACTGTTTTCCCACAGAAACTTCAGAAAATAAAAACAAAAAATACAAATAATCAATAGCTAAGTGATTCCAAATATCATGTGAAAGGATATGCAATATACCCATGAAACAATCCTTCACAATATTGTGACATGTAACTACTGTTTCATATTTCGGTTTCTGATATAATTATCTTATCTAGGAGATTGTGTCTTATCCTGTATTGTTGCATCATTGTATAAAGAATTCTTCAAGAGTAATAATTTATCTTCTTTAAAAATTATGTTTATTTTGGGAAAAAGAAGGCCTCTATCAACTGCTGATGTTTTTTCAGTCTTGATGACCTGATGAAGATGTTGACCTCATCACTGCAAAAATGAATGATGCTGTGTACATCCCGCCAAATAATGACGAAATGACAGATGAAGAAAATATAGATGATGACCTTCTAGAAAAAAAGAAGTAGAAGAAGGAAACTTGATTCACAATGAAATTACCAACTCATGGAAAATATATAATATTGTGAATGAAGAAAAGATGTCATATAGAATTTCACTTGTACTTAGCCATTACCCTTATAAATCTGAAGACTTTGCAAAAGAAAGTGAAAGGAGACTGACAAATGCCATTTTGAACAACCCACAAACAATTCCCTACCTAAAGTCGTAAGTTATGATGATGTAGGCATACCGACATAGGTGGCTCAGAGCATCAATTGATATCACTGCAGAGCCTCTGAGGACCTAGGGTTCATGTCCCAATGATGGCAGGATTTTTGACACTAGCTACATAGCTAGGTCAAGTTTAGCCACCATCAGGACCACCATAGCCACCATCTAGTGGCCGGCTGCCCTTATCAGTAGTTTTCCTTGGTTTCTCCAATAATCACCATGCAATTGCTGGAGAAGTACCCTAATAAATAAGTCATGGATCCCATTCTCACCCCTTACTTACGTGTACACATACTTACATGCACTACACTACCATTCACGCTGAGAGACCAGTTGGGAGCTTAGAGTGTGTCCCAACTGAGGCAGTGTCCCATTGGTGGGAGGACCTATCCGCAAGCCAAGTAGTCGGTGCTGGATCTCACCATTCAGTGGGAGAAAATCACTGCCACCTCCCATGATAAAAAACACACTACACTTACAGGACTACCGAACCTAGCAGTTGACGTGCGTGGAATCACCAATGAATCAATCATGATGCAGATCATATGAGAATAAAGTCAAAAACAAAGCCAAAAGGAGGAACAAGATTGTGCAAAAGCACTACAATTTACAAATGTAAAAATGCAATGATCATCTTCATTTAACTTGTTTTCAGTCGTCTCATATCCAGATGAATTAATTTACCCTATAGTCCCAAAGTTGCTTGCACACAACGTTCTGTCGTACATTGACTATTAGTTTAAAAAAATTATAAATGAGTTTTTTACCCTATCTAGTGTAATATTGGAATAAATACATAATATTATTAAAAAATATTATAATTTCAATGCTTGGTTTTTAATTGGATAGTAGGTTAAATCTTCTATTTCAAATTGTTGTCAAGTACTTATAATTAAGAATTTTGAAGGTAAATACATTTTGACTCATTTCTCCCAAATGAGAATGATAAATTATTGGAAAAAAAAGTACTCTTAACAAAGCTCTGTAAAACAAGGATGCTGGTACTCTAAATGTAGAAATTTACAATTATGTCATGATCATAAAGAAATCCATGTATATCTCATATTTTAAAAAAGTGCCTTCAAAGAAAGTGTTACAGAAACATAACAATTTTCTCAATTAATTTAAAAACCTAAATTCAGTTCACACTTACAAACAATCTGAACAATTTCCTGTTGAACCACACATTCTTGAGTACAAAAGAATACACTATATGTCATAAACATGCATTTATATCAATGTAAATTTCAAATCCTTTTAATTTCTGATTTCTTTCATATAAGGTAATATATACTACCTTGAATTTTCATTCATGGTTTATGCTCTATGATGTGACAAATAAATTAATTTTTTATAGTATTATGGTAATAATTTATTAGGATAACTACAAGTAAGATAAAACTCTTTTTTAAGAGATATTTTGAAAGGAGAAGCCAAATAAAAGTCAGAGCATTTTATTCTAAGACAAGCAGAAATAGTTATCCTGAGGTAAATTACTGCAAATAGAAGATTATTTAGTTTTTGAGGTACAATAAGCATGAAATACATTATATGTTCTTCATATGACACAGTATTTTTAAAAACCTATGTACATATTAATGACATGCCAAAGAAACAAATGCTAATAACTTAGTATTCTATTCTGAACAACAGATCTTTCACAGAACTTATAATGTAAACCCTTTGGATTATCATTGCATATCACTCTTTACACTTAAATTGTAAACATAATTTTCTTTCTAATGTGCATTCAAGTCTTTCATATCTCTTCACTTCACATTAAAATACCAGTGTGCAAAGTGAAATAAACCACCTTCTGAATTTTATACTAGATATGAATCAGGAAAACAATTTTTCATCTTACCTGGTATTTTGCTTGCTGCAGATTACAAATGTAAGTGTTCTGAATCCAAATAATTTTATTTACATACATACATACATATCTTATTAAATAGTATGTATTTTTAGAGTACCTCTATTGACTAAGACTGAAAGTATGTCAAAAAACTTTTGATGTACACTTTTCATTTTGTAATGAAGCTCACTTTGTAGGAATTTAGTACTGTTTGAAAAGCTAAGTGAAATAATATAAACAACCAGCCATATGGATGGAAAATAAAACTTTTAACATTTTTATTTTCTTCCCAATTTAACCTTGATTGTTTTCAGTTGATAACATGGTTACTTGTAGAGTATGAAAATTTTCAATTAAATTTTGTTGTTATACTATTTTCTCAACAAACAGTAAAAAGTACATAAGGCATTAAAATTCTAACTACCTAAATTAAAAATTCATTCTTCAAAATTGCCACTACTAAGCAATTTCTCAGTTAATATATACTCTTTCTGTAACAAATGCTTACTATTTTGATTGGTTTTGGCAATTAAAAAAGTTACTTTTTGTATGGTGTGGATATGCCTGGAGGACCATACTACGAGTGCCCAATGAAATTTTAAATGTAATGCAAGTGGGAGAAGTAAATTTGAAAAAAGAAAAAAAACAGTTGTTTCATAATTTTGTCAAAACATGAGAAAATTATCCAGAAATAGAAGTTACCAGCTATGGCAATTTGTACTCTGAAGTATATCATGCTGTTAAGACTGCAAGGATATCAGGATATCTAAATGATATCATTTAGAGAAATAAGTTTCCAAACATAAACACAAAAGTTGGAAAATAAAAAGAAGTTATCTGCCCTAATCTTTTTAGTCTAGCAGATACTAGAGCAGACACATTTAAAAACAAAAAAAATTAAATGGCCACACCCAGAAACATTATTGGAAAAAGTAAAGCCCTCTGAAATATGAAAACTACAACTCAAATCAGAAAGTTAATGGATGGAAGAACAAAGTGAACGAAATGCAACATTCTATTGTATTCTAGAACCCCTTCCCTAACCAACTTATTACAAGATGAATTCTGGATATGGATGGCAATGAACATTTTTAGCAAGAATTGATAAGAAAATATTAGCTCCAGTATAATAAAAATTATTTGCAAAGTCAAATCAGCAATAGACTTTGAGTACTATCCCTCATCGTGCCCTTTGTGAAGGAATCGACTTCCTGCATGTGAAAATGGAGAACGATAATTTGAATAATTATATTTCCTGCAGAAATCTAGAACTCACATACGAAGTATGTACACAGTACTTCACATAAGAAGAATACAAAAAAGTTGCTACTTCATAACGGAACAAATAAATAGCAAATATTTAATAGCAGGAGGGTTCTCCCTTGAGCCTGCAGGATAGCAGTGTTAGAAATACAAGGATTGGGACATAAGTCATGGCAAGATTTAAATTTATTTAGTCCAAAAAACAGTAGAAACTGTATGTGACATATGGGAAGAAGATTATCTGTGCACGTTTTCTTGAGTTCCAGAATTCCTTCCCGTCATTTTAACTATAAATAGTTGAAAGATGAGTAAAAGTTTAAAATAAAAAAATATGAAAAAAAATAATAAAAAGAATTCGCGAGATGAGCAATATTTGAAAAAATAGACATTTTCGTTACCGAATTATAGAAAACTTATTTTCATGGGCAAACGAATTGCAAGTGTGATTTTTCTGCATTGCTAACAAAATAGTAATTCGCCCTTACCTCTACTTCTACCATTTTAGGCAAAAGGAGAGTTCAACAAAACGTTCGCATAGTGAAGCTACATTTCCGTCCAGAAGCAAAGCAAGCGACCATCTCAGCATTTGCCCAATGGATCAGGGAAACTGGACAACAACCTGATAGAGATAGCAACTATATTATTTCTAAAAGAAATCTTCTTGGATGACATCATTTTATTTGTCTCGTGAAAGAAATATGCTAATGTGTGTTCAAAACAACAGATGGTTCTGCGAGTGTCTCTATTAGTACAGAGAGCAATCTGAAATCAAATGTCTGACTGCCGCCGTGCGAGATGACTGAACCCGTTTCGAGCAACGCTCATACTGTGCACCAGAGAGTATGTGCACCAAGAGCGCTGTTCTTCGAGGGAAAAATGCTCGAAAATGTAGCAGGCAGAGGCGAAATTTCGGATCTTCTATTTGGTTGAAGTAAATTGGGGCGAGTAGGGTTATTCTTTTTACGCGCCAACCTTGGATTCAGAAGACACTGAGAATTTTGACGGCCAACTGCAAGATGATATTGACAAAATTCCCAATAGTACTCATGTTATAGTGCGCTGACGTGCGAAAACTAAATGCAGCCTTCCAGCGAGCTGCATGGAGGGATAAGAGGGCGTTTATAGATGAAAATTGTGGAGAAATGGAAGAGCACAGACAGAGGAATAGAACTAGAGATTTATTTCAAAGCATAAGATGCATCACCAGAGAATTCGTTCCAAATTTGGAGCTGACAGAAGTGCAGACGGAAGACGCTGAAAATTGGTGGAGACTCTTAGGAATAATGCCCTTCCATATCGAATAGTCGCGAGAAGGGCAGGGGAGTTCCTGCGAGGACACCTAACAACCAGGATCGGCAACGCATGTAACGAGTGTGCGGAGCGATGTGGAACTTGTGGTGACCGAGCATTTGCCTAATGGGGCCTTTAGAACGAGTGTGTAATGATTTTGAAATGTTGTGAACTCGTATATGCTGAAATACTTTGGAACATGAAACCAGTAATGCCATTTCAAAAAACCTTGATCAGAGCAGCCGGCCGCTTTCTCCTCCAGAAAGTGGCTGAGTTCACCTAGTTATCAAGCGAATATCCGCGGGACCCGAACCCTCGAACCCTCCCCGATAGAGACACTGCAGGGGCAACTATTATTGTCCTGAGGTATCTTAGCTGACAAATGTTTTAATGATTATAACAATTAGACTTCAATTAAATACACTCTTTAGTTTTAGCATTTCCTCTTGCTCAGGCCTCAGAACTTGGCATGTAGTAAATGAGCACTTCTTGGGTGTACTGCAGAGAGATGAGTAATCTTCTGGTGTTTTATTTATATCACGATCATAAGCGGCGCCTTAACGTCCAATTCCGTTCGCCTTGCGCTTCCGCCCCCTCTCTCTCTCTTCTCCCTTTCACTCTTTTTTCTCACGCCATCAACCCACGACCTTTCTCGCCTGCTTCGTCCTTCCGTCCACGACGCGGGGTTGCTCATTAATGCAAATACGGAGTCATGAGGAACATGTTCCTCTCGAGGGAAGTTTTTAATTAATACGTTCTCCTAGTAACGATCTACTCGAGATGAGACGAAGACAGGCAAGGCGAAGGAAGGATGGACGAACTGATGACGGAGTGGAGAACGAGGAATTGGGATTGGAGGGCCCAGAGGTATGTGATTCCCATGGGGGATGTGATGCGAATGCCAGAGGAGGGATTAATCATTCTTGTATTATATTGTTTTGCAATTAAGATTGGGAAGTCGAGCGCTTCTATTAGGTTGCTGTTGTCTGTTGGTTGTTGTCTGTGGTTGTTGTCTGTTAATCACGATGTCGCTGATGCTACATATCGTCCCGTTCCGGAGACTGATAATGTTGCGTTCTCCCCTTCGTTATTGAATGTTAGGTTCACGGCTCCCCATTGCAAGACCCCTCACCTGATGTTCTCCGGACTTACATCCATCTCTTTCAGAAGTTTGCCTGGCTGCTCTATGAAATTGGGGAGGTATCGAATTGACAAAGGCAGTAGGACGCACAGACCAACAAAATTCTCGATTGAATTTCAATAAAAATTAATTACAAAATGTTAAAGATTAAAAGTGCTCTTATGCCTAATACATCCTTCATTGAGTTTCACTCAGAGCCAGCATTACCACAACTCTGACCGGGAGGTTATAGGTTGGAGTCCTGATGGCGGATTTTCGATTCTAAACTACACAGTTCGGTCAGATTTCAGCCGCTGTATGGTGGAGAATTCTAGCAGTCGGCTAATCTGATCGGGTGTTTTCCGGGGTTTCCGGGGTTTCTGCGATTAATACCAGGCGAATGCCGGAGCGGTACCCAAACAAACGGGGTACATTTAGCTGATCAATTAGCTTATTCGATAGACAACAATATTCCTTGTTTATCAATTTTTCCACTCGTAGAAGTTGTTAGGGTTGACATTAGATTATGCAGATAAAATAATATAAAATGGGGTTTGGAGGTATTGTACATGATTTGATATTAAATATGTGACTGATAAAAGACAGGTAGTTGAAATTAATGAAACATATAGTGCAGATATGATTGTAAGATGTGATGTACTCCACGGGAACATCCTTGGACCACTCTTATTCATTTTATAGTATATACATGATTTTTTAAATCTTTTACCGAAAGGTGAAATTGTGACATTCGCTGATGACACAAGTTTAATTGTAACAGGAGAAACTTGAAATGAGATCTTCACAAAGCTAAGATAAATTGAGAGTGATTGCAAATGACTATAGAAATTGTTTTAGCTTGAGTCCTAGTAAAAATCCGCACATAACTTGGCAGATTCAATGATATTGATCCTATAAATGATATTTTAAGACCACATAAAATTGACTGTTCGAAACATAAATGTAATACTGGTGATAAATTGTGTGCAACTTATCAGAAATTTCGGAGTAAGCTTATATCGAAATTGACCAAAATTTGAAACGGAAGACTCGTAGGCCTGTATTGAATTTGATCATTAAAAGAGGTTCGTTGTATAATGTGAAACATAAGTTATTGATGATTGATTGTAGGTTACTTTGATCAGTAGCAACTTATAAGAATATAGTTTGGGCTTGTGGGGGTGGGGGAATCTGACAAAACTATGAAATCACTACCAAGCATACAATACAAAATTATTAAAATGTTTTAAAAAAGATTTATTCCATCCGCCTCAATTACTATGCAAGGAAAAATACATTATTCACATAACAAGAGTTTTGTTTTTCTTGACGGCTACTTTTGACAGATACGTTACTTTAAAAAATATTTAATCTGTAAACACTAACTAAAAAGAGAGAGAGAGAGGAGAAAGAGAGGAGGGAGAGAGGAGAGAGAGGAAAGTGGAGAGAGAGAGGAGAGAGAGGAAAGTGGAGAGAGAGAGGAGAGGGAGAAAGAGGGGAGAGAGAGAGGAGAGAGAGGAAAGTGGAGAGAGAGAGGAGAGAGAGGAAAGTGGAGAGAGAGAGAGGAGAGGGAGAAAGAGGGGAGAGAGAGAGGAGAGGGAGAGAGAGGACAGAGAGAAAAAAAGAGGAGAGAGAGGAGAGAGAAAGAACGAAAAAGAGAGAGCGTGCGTGAATTAAATTATGAATAAAAACACTAATCCAAACAAAAACCCGGTAAAAGCTCTCAAGAATGAGGACTCGTGCAAAGACAACACACCGTTTCATTCACAAGTTCATACATTAAGTCTCAACAGAGTATTTCACCAGGCACGGCCGGGAACAGCCCAACAACAGAGATTCTCTGAACATGTTGATGACCAGGAGTACCTCTCTCCGTGCAAAAGAGTTCGAAACGAAGTGGCTGGTTGAGTCGTAGAGAGCGGTGACGAGCTCTGAAATCGATGTGCTAATATTAGCAATTCATTGGTCTTTTTTTGTAGCTATTTCTCATTTATTTTTACCCATGCCTCTTAAGCGTATTTTTCATCAATTATCCAATTATTCCCTAAAACATAAAATTATTATTTAAATTTTATTTGATCATCGCCATGTCTATGGGTAACCGTTCGCGCCCCTCCTCTGAACCTATCCTATGAAAATATACGTAATTTAATTTTTCAAGCGGAGTGTTTTTTTACCGAGGAAACACGCCTTGGATTAACAGACACAATGATGTGATTTACAATCACATAGAGCAGCCGTGGATCCAGGAACTGCGTCAGGGTAGGCGGACAAATGCTCATTCTGGAAAAATTTGTAAATTATTTAATGTAAGCAAAATACATTTATTTAATTATCATATTATTTTATCGTATATTAAATATGTTATTAGTTTATTATAATCCAATACTTTTAAGGAATTAAGAGATGGATATAAATGCATTCTTTATCCAAGGAGGGGAGGGCACATGCCCTCCTTGGATCAGGGGCCCATGAACTGCATGCAACAAACATATTGCCGGAATTATTATCAAACTAATCTAGTGCATGATCCCGTGGTGACCTTACCGAACTTTGGGTCAGGACGGAATACACACTTCAGATTCCACTGTTATCTTTTCATATATTTTTAGAAAGAAATCTGTGACGTAGTAAAAAACGTCGTGGATGAATGTGAATGAATATGCAATAGACGTTCTTAAAAAAATGGAACATTCAATTTGTATACTTTCTGACTTTACTGTGTACTTACGTAGTAAAGAGAAAGTATTGTAATGCTACGGCAGAAATATGCGATGTTTCGACGAAAATATGGTATTGTGGGGCGCTGGTATCGAAAAAGTTAATAAATATTGTTTCTGCGTGTAGTAAATTACTTCCTCTAACACGTTATGTAGTAAGAATTCTCGATTTTTGGACTTAAATACCAAAAATTTGGTTGGCGGCAAAACGTCTGTCTCA
The DNA here is from genome assembly GCA_017312745.1 of Gryllus bimaculatus. Taxonomy (NCBI): domain Eukaryota; kingdom Metazoa; phylum Arthropoda; class Insecta; order Orthoptera; family Gryllidae; genus Gryllus; species Gryllus bimaculatus. The sequence goes on from BOPP01000153.1 coordinate 555,147, forward strand.
CCCTCTTAGACTAGTGATATTTTCGAAATAAAATAATTCTATTTCGTTACCACCACCACCACCACTAGTAGCAGCAATAACAACTAAGATCATGAAATGACCTAGTGTAAAACTTGTCCAAACAGTAGTACGTGTTTCAAAGGACTGGAGTGCGATCACAGTATTATCAAAACCTAGTTCGTTTTTTATATACATTGTAATACTGGCAATTGTCTCAATGAAAAGCAGTACAAAAACTTGAGTGCTCAATGGAAATTAAAGCCAGAACCATGTGCGCGGCAGGTATACTATACGCGCATGAGTTCTTGGTATTTCATAGATCGGTGGGCGGTGTGGGGAGGGCTCTGGCTACGTCGGCTTAAAAGTGTGTACGAACTGTTGGTATGAACACACACTGAAGCGCGGGATGAGAAATAATATGATTATTTTGACTAAAACATATCATCAAAGACCCAGGAGTACTAACTGATGAATGTCGCATGTGTGGTCGAGATTATGAAACCATTCAGCATATTATATCAGGCTGTAGCTGTCTAGCTCCCACTGACTATAAAGTGAGACACGATCAAGTGGGCCACATCATCCATTCCAAACTAGCTAAAAAAACACAGGCTACTACAGAAAGTGGATGCACCATACTACCAGTATCATCCAAAAGCGGTACTAGAAAATGAGACACATAAGTTATAATGGGACTGCAGTATTCTGACAGACAGGACAATTCAGCACAACAGATCTGATAATACTCTTTGGGACAAATCTGCAAAGAAAGTCTGGTTTATTGATTTTGCAGTCGTCACTACTAGCAACATGATAAGAACATACCAGACTAAAATCGACAAATACAGAACTAGTATTTGCCGTAAAAGAACAATGGCGAGTGTCAGAAGAGAAAACTATCCCAATTGTGCTGTCAGCAACTGGTGTGATACCAAAAACTCTCTGCAGATCGTTGAAAGAACTCTGCTTGGAGAAGAGCATTGTCATCTGCCTCCAGAAGTCGGTTATAATCAATACCTGCTCACTAGTCAGGAGATTCATGGGAGGACATGTTGGGTTTTGAAAACTCATTCTTGAAATTGTATTTGTTATTAGCACTTGAAAACTGTTATTATATGTTTACATCTGAAAACAGTTATTTTATATTTGTGTTAGATTGCCTTAATTTGTTTCGTATATTTTCAATATGTCTGTGTTACCATGCTTTAATATTGTATCTGTGTGGTATCCATGTGAAACCAAAAACTTTGAGAATAAACAAAATAATAATAATAATAATAATAATAATAATAATAATAGTAATAGTAATACTAATATAAATTATTATTATTGTTTATGTGAATGTGAGTTAACGATTGTGGGTTAACGATTTCCCCTGCTCATTGTTCATCAATATGTAACTTACTCTGTCAGTTCCTATTGCCACCGCGTCCAGAATCCAATGAATTCCGGGACGAAGAACATATAGTACGGCATAACCTTATTCGAAGTGCGCCAATTCATTTAACGTGTGCGGTTTGCCAAGTTCATATATGTACGAAGTTTCGTGTAGATTGGTAATTCTCATTTCAGTGATAGAATTGAAAATGTGTCTGCGGCGGTGAGTGAATTCCTAATGCTACCGCCGTGCGTAAGCCGTTAGCAGATGACGTGCGGCGAACGGAGCCGGCTGGTTGGTTAGCATGCAAGAGCCTGTTAAGCCCACGTCACTCGTCCTATTGCTGCGAGATGTAGCGTGTTCGTTAAAACGGTGTGTTGCGGCACCAAATCGAATAACGCCGGCCCGATTTCCAATTGCGCGTACAGTCGGACTGGCAGCTTGTGAATTTGTTCATGCCATAAGCATCGCTCCAAACGTGCCACAGCGGTTTCTGTTTTACGGTTCCCAATGTACACTGCTTCATTGTTCCAGATAGGATCATAATGGTGAAATGAAGCACAGGTTTCCGATCTGCATTGTTTTTTCAATTTAAAAGTATAGAGTTGACTATTTCCTTTCACCTAGTTCTAATGCAATTCTGGTACACGATTAAAAATGTCATACTACCCAAATAAGAAATCAGAAATATCAATGTAATAAACGGCTTCATTCACTTTTGAAATCTATTTTTTTAAAGTGATTAAAGTGCGAGTTCAGATATTTTTTCATTTGCTAAAATGTCTCTATTAACATTGTAATATGCGTATTTGTGTAATTCATAATTTTTCGTGAGTGCGATTCTCATTTCAATTTTCTTCCATACACAGGAATTGTAGTTATGTGAGAATTATCCGCGTATACTGGGGGCCTAATGGTTTACAACTCGTTGCTACCTGTGTGCCATAACGAAAACATATGCTTTTGGTAACCATTGACTGTCAGCGGAGAGTCGCGGGGCTCTGCCCAATGAAAACTTCAATTACAGCGGAAAAAAGCCGCCGCCTCTTGCGGCCGGTCACTCAGCGCTCTCAAGGTCGAAGATATCCACATTCCAACATATTACAGCTCATAGCTCACCAGTAAGAAGCTATTTTGCAGTTTCGGCCAATACCAAAATTGTCTCTGATTTTCTCCTGCAGTAGGTGTCAAGTTAACATATTGTGACGTAGTGAAATAAGAAATAAATTTCAATAACAAAATAAAAATAATATTTTCAAAGATTATGTACAAGTTACAATGAATTGCTAATTTTAAAACACTCCGGCAACCTTTTCCTTTCAGAACACTGCTTTACCGCAGAAAACACAAGCCACGCGTGATGCGCGCTATCGGACCTCGGTCCCGTGACAATTACCGTCACATGGCCTGACGCCAAAATTTAACCCGGTCGTGGCGACCGTGTGCCTACAGCACGTGAGATTGTCTGGCCCTTACTCTCCGGACATCTCGCCCTCACTCCTACACACCTCGTACATACACGTACAAGCTTCCCGATGCAAACTGAATGAGAACGCGGGCGCAGATGGCGCCGCGTTAAATAGTTGAGGCTGACACCCCCACCACTGTTCCATAGATAGACTCGCAGGCCAGCCTTGGTTTACGCCCCCACACAGAATTCTCAGGTTGGCTGCCTGCTTCCGTAAACGAGGCTCGCCGGCAGCATCCTCGGAGTTTACAGCCTCCGGTATTTTTGGCTCTGCGGCACTACCCGAGTCAACCGCCCGAGCGCAAACTCCCGGATGTACAGGCTAAACCCCTTCCTCCCCCGCAGCGTACTTTCATCAACCTAACGGTTCTGGCCCTCGTGTTAACGACGCCACAATATGCTGTGATGAAGTACAGAATTGGATGATAACCGGTTTGAAATGTTTGAACAACCCTACTTTTGTACGTGTAATTTACCAGCACAGGAGATTCGACACAAACCGAGCTTTCTATTCCTTTATGCTCGTCTGTGCTCTTGTTGGCATCTTGTGCAAAAGGTCATGTGATATAGTATTGCAACCTAAACTTATGAACCATACATGAACTTATTTAAAGAACTAATGATCATATTTAAATAACGAAAAAATACCTGTAATAAATATTGTACTTTTGAAATAATACTGTTTTGCAATTTTCGGCAAAGCTGAGATTTCATCGAAAATGAACCTGTGCTATTTAAAATGTCTTTTGGTTGATACGAGAAGAAAATTAAAGAAAATATTTGAAGCCGTTCTTGAGAAAATAAATATATAAAATTTGTGTATATCTCTTCCAACATTCCGCGAAAACTAGTAATATTTTCGAAAACTTTAAATGACTATTTACAGATGTCTTGTTATCTCTTGAAATATCCCCGCTTTCTGCAGAAACATTACAATACTTTTTGTGTACTACGTAAATACGTAGTATGGCAGGTAAAAAACAATCTATTGAAACAATGTACAGAGGAACTCACAACATACATTTAAATAGAGAAAATATGTATATTTATAAAACTATTATACATATTTACGCCTTATTTTTTATGCACTAGGGCACTGGCCCAATGTTTGCATGAACTTTAAAGCTATTATTGAGCTATCTCGACTTTTGTTGCTAGTGCAGTGGGCGAATGCACGAACTTGGTTTCCATGTTTTCGTTTCCTGTGTTTCCGTTTAAGAATTTTCAATACTTTGAAATTAGCATGAGACCTGTTGCAAGGCTTTTTATGCGAATCGAGCTCCCATTACAGAAACAGGGAACACTACTTCAACAGAAGCAGCATATACACTAGTCTTATCTCAAACTCTCTTCATATGCGTCAGGCGCAACATCAGGGCGTGAAGAATATTCAACATTTCTCTGAAAGATAGCTTCCAAGAATACGATGCTTACATAACTCTTCTTGTGCGTTGCTCACACAAGGGACAAGACCGAACAACCTTGTTATTTTGGTAAAACCACTAAAATATTATTCATCGAATGATATGCTTTCTCGACAGTTTATAACTTGGAAAATACAACGTACACCGTCAACAAAACATTAATGTCATGGAAGAAGAACCTCTTTAACGCCACTTCTCGGAAAGTCAAAATAGGTATACGAAGTGGAAATTTAATATTGTGAGATATTTGATTCATAGTGTTTTCTTGCTTACTATTAGGAAGAACGTTGAAAGTGAAAATGAAAGTTACTATTAGAAAGAAGTACGGGAGTAATATCGACCAATTGATATTTAAAAGTAACATTTTCCACTTGAAGGGAGTAAAGTATTACTGAATTAATTAAGTAATTACTTAAACAGTTGCGAAAAGTAAGTGGGCTCTGATGAACAACATTCCCAGCCGAGTTGTTTCCCTTCGAATTCTTTTTCAAATCAACTAGCATTTTTGTTTTGGATTTCCTTCGAATAAATCAGAGTCAAAATTTTAGTGTTCTAATAATTCGAAGAAAGTTCCAAACTATAACTAAACGAACTGATCTAATCTTTTTTTATAAAAATGTAGTTATCTTGTTAATGTAGTTAAAATGTAGTTATCTGTTAACGCCTTTGGTGTATAGACTTCTTATTGGTCATAAATGCAATAGGTTTTACTCATCGCGAAATGCAAGAGTTGAAAATTTCGCAATTAAGGAGCTCCCTTGGCAAAGCACTTACGTCTAAATTTGTGACTTTACAGGAGAAGCAAAAACCTGTATAGAAACTCTTGTTTGAAACAATTATGAGTTTAAATTTCATTACATGTCACTGAAAACCAATGGATGTTCAAAAAAGTTAACAAATGTTTTTGAAAAAATAAATTATCCAAAAATATTGTGGTAAAAATCCCTATACTTTGCATCTAGGTATTCCACCATAGCAGGTGTTTTTTCTCTTAACCTCGGTGATGGCTGGGGCTCCCTGGATTCGTGGCAGATTAAATGCATCAGTAAGTGATCGGTGTTTCGAAAAAACTCCGCATTGCATCCAGTCCTCTATTCCGTTGAATGTCTAGCCGCGTTAGAACGTTTCATAATCCTTAACACACAAAGGAGAGTTTCAATGCCATTTTACCTAATTATGCGAATTCGTAATAGGAATAGCCTATTAAATATATTAGTTATAAAAAAAGACACCCAAAACAAGCGTCGTAATTAGAATCTAGACATACTTCTCTTTGTCAAGTCGCCTGGATCCCATGTTGCGGAAACGAGAGAGAAAGCAATCGAAACAATTCTGGGTCATAAACACTGCACTGATATGGGCGTTTCAGCTGGTTCAAGAAATAAAAACAAAATCAAAAAAGTTATTACTTTGGACTCCAGTGCTTTCCCACGGTAGCTCCTCAATTTAGTATCTTCGGAGGGAAAACGTTGAACTTTGTGGAGACGAAAGACGGTGGCGGAAGATGGCGGTAGAGGAGACGAAACATGGCGGTTAAGAAGATTGAGACTCTTTTTGCTTATTTCATTGACATAACAAATTTAATAACATAGAAGGTATTTTAAAGCATATTAATTAATTTATTGAAATATATTTTAATTCCCATTAGTATTCTAATTAATTCTTATTATGAGACCAGTCTGTGATCCGTTTTGTTTTAATGCATGATCTTCATTTTGAACATGAACAAGTTAGCGTTCTGTGATATCATGTTCTCGAACAAACAAACAAAAACAAACGAACAAACACAGTAATAGTAATAGGTATACAAGTACATCAAGGCATGCGTTCATAGAAGATGAATGTCGAGACTGGATCGGCCGCCTGGGAAGCCCTTTCTGGTGAGAGTAAAGAAATGGGTCTCCTCCCAACCCTGGCTGTGTGTACAGACCTCCGCGAACGAGGTGTTGGCGAGCGTTTCTTCTCCCTCGCTGATTAATTCAGCTCGACGTCATAACCGCGTTACGGCTACGTTAACCGGCGCGCGCTCCTACACCAGCTGATTAAATAAAGGCCGGCTCGGGTAATTAGGGAACAGGCCGGTGCCACCCGGGCCCTCGTCCTCGCAACTAGCGCCGAATCCACCCCCGCCCGCCGACACCCCCGCCGCTGACCCGCGCTGCCGCCCCGCCACCACCAGTGCCCCGCCCCGGCCCCCGCCCACCTCCACACCGCAAACGTCGCCCCCCGCCCCGCGGCAGGGCCGCGGTTTTCGCGTTAAGTTTTCATCCCCTGCTTGCCTGGCCAAACGGCCGAGTTTGACCAGTGGGGCAGTCAGCGCGCGTAACCCGCTTAGGGCAGCGCACCGGCCGCAGTTCAGTGGCCGAGAGCGCCAGTTCGACCGACGCGACGGCAACCCCCATGTTTCCGGCCTTCCCACGGCCTGCCATCGTGACTCCCTTCAGCCGCATTTCCCACGTCGCTTGTCGCGATTGGATAAATGATCCAGCGCGCGTTCTCAGTTCGAATAGGTGACCTTGATTCAATGGTAGCGAATATGGTTTGCTTTCCATGGCGTAACAGTTGCTATTAAAATGATTTCACAATTTGGTTAATATTTCCTTCCAATTAACATCTATTATAATTATGTGAATTAATAATTATCATTAATAAAGTTTCCATTTTTTCCAGAATGGTGTTGATCTGCTTTACACGAACGTATTTCGAATTTGGTATGCTGGCTATCATGACGTAATTCGCAATTTCGTAATCTCCCTAAGGCAATAGTGTTCCTCAGGGTGCAAAAAGTAAGTAGTTGTGCATTATTAGTTTTTATTTGTTCTAGGAAAGTGCATCAAAACATAAATATTGTTACACCACGGTGTATGAAAAGTAAACTAGAGTCTGCTAGAACAGTAAATACTTTCTAGCAATTTTTTTTAGCCTTTTACAATTTTCGAAAAATTCAGAGAGTTCAACGACAAGGAAACCTTCGCCGTTTTTTTAAAGCGACCTTTGCGGTAATTGAGGGGAAAAAAGAATTTGGAGCCGCTTTCGAGAAAAAATATAATTGTCTTCATTTTAAGTTAAAATTATGTAAAAGCTACTCATGTTTTCGAAAATTGTCATGACTTTATTTTAAGTTGTGCGTTTGAACAAAATTTAGTCAGAAAATAATCTCTAACTTCAATATTGTAGTTGTAGAAAAAATCCGAATACATCTTGAACTTTTGTACTTTTCGAAAATTGAAAGTTTAATAAAAATTAGACATGGTTTGTTTTTAGTGTTGTCTGCTCAATTCGAGGAAAGATTGAATAAAACATTTTTGAGAAAACTTTGAAAATGTTTTTAGGGCTTCATATAAAGTACCCTAAAAATCAAAATATCCATTTCGAATTCGAAGGGTCTCGAGTTCTTCCAAATCCATCGGGGAAAATCAGTTTTGGACAAAATCGTGTAAATGATTTATACGCTAGCGTTGATCACGGGCGTAGAGATAAGACAGACGTTCGTCGTCAACTATTATTTCGATGTCAAGGATCCACAAAACAAGGAATCTGACTACACAACGTGTTAGAAGATCTTTACTAGATATTCGAACAAGTTTTATCCATTTTTCCGATATCAGATCTCCACACGTTTTCTTTCTATGAAAATAGCCGTTTTTGTTGCGGCATTACAATGCTTCCTCTATACTACGTAATAGTGTGCGATAAAGTGAAAAGCAATGGGCGACGAATTTGCTGAAAGTAACAGTGCTAAGCAATCACTCTCAACATTCAATTGCTGTTTCAGTTTCGTACTCCCGACCACGTGGTTAGAGTCCTCATGATTCTATCCCGCCTTTTCAATCGGAACCTCCGTTTGACACGCTTTTGAATTTGTCCGCAAAATTAAAATTTCTGCTGTAAAAAACAGATATTGTGGACCAAAAGAAACCAAGAAAAATACCTAATTTCGCGTTTTCAATAACGGCCTGAATGCTTATTTCTCAACATGTGAATCACAAATCAGAACGAAAGTTCTTTCGTTCCTTCTAGCCCTTCACACACGTTTACGTATCTCGTTCAGTAATTCGCTGAACCATATAGCATTTCGCCTGCTAGCCTTTTTTCATCAAGAGAAATGCGGAACCACACATCTGAATGCTTTCAATATGTTGCTTCACTTCCAATATTGTCACAACAGAATTGCAGAGGCAACGCAACTACACTGGAGAATAATAGAAGACAAATTCCATACCTTAGTTAAAGCTCATGCATCTTCTTTCCATTTACTTTACTTCATAGATAGTTCCAATTCGAATGCTCGAAACAGCGGAAAGCAAGTAAGTGTTCACATACTGATTTACTTTATAAACTAAGCGAGTCTCACCGAGTGAACGAGTACAATCACTCTTCCGATTCTTCCATCAATTGCCCGTCGGTGGTTCCGGATATAACCGATGTGTCCGAACTCGAAAGCTCCTATTTGAAACACTCGGAAGCCAGGCTCCGGCTTTCAGCACCGTTTAATTTATATTTTAACAAATTGACTACTTGAAAAGAGATAAAGAGTTAAAGATATTGAAGTCCAGTGTTAATTACATCATTGCAATTGGTCATTTTGCTAAATTTACGACTAAATTGAATTAGTCAATCTGCGTCAGGGCTCATCAGATTGTTGCATTAGAAGCAAAGAGAATCCTTCTGTGACCTGTGCAAGCGTCAGGATCAAAGGCAAGAGCGAATCGGAGGGTGGGGGTGGAGTTGGTGGTGAAAAGCTGTTGTAGGAAGGGGATGAAAGTTCACATATGATCAAAAGACATCTTTGTGAATGCGCGCTTCAAAAATGCGAGTACTTGAAGTTTGGTTGCGCGGACTAAAACTAATGAAATTCGCTGCGTAGTTATCAATCGAGTATATACGTGAGTATATACATGTTTATACGAGAAACTTTGAGTGGGAGATACGCGAATACTGGATAAAATATAGAAGTTAGATTTCTCAAAAGGCGTAGAAGGCAGTGGCAAAATATTAAAAAGTTCCTCCGTAAGGTGAGAAAGTAAAATGGATAAGGACGATGAAACATGGTTAACGAGAATTCGCAATGCGTTAGGTTCTTGTGGAAAGATAATATAACAGGAAATTGAAGAAAAGGTTGAATTGGAAAAGAAGCTAGTGCTTTTAGAGGAATATAATTAGGAGCAAAACTTTGATTTCAGTGTTGATTGATTCTTTGGTTCAGATTCATTTTTGTGTTAAACGTTTACGAGAATTTTAAAATACTGTGATTTTTCTGCCATCTTAAAACGTTTTTCCGTTTATTCGTCCTAGGAAAAATGAACGTTTTCGGCCATATTAGAGTTGTGATCCGTTAATTGCACTTAATGACATGTAATAATTATTACACCCTAACTATTACACATAAAATTATTAACATTACCTTATACTCTCGCATCGAATCTGTGGTAAAAGATCAATCGTGCATGTACTACGACGTTGACTAATCTGAACGAACACATTACACTCAGACATACACACTTATGTATACGTACTAACACACGCGTAAACATGCATTCACACAATTACAAATACATTCACACATGTAATCGCATTTTATACAAACATACATGTACACACTCAAACACACGCAATCACAAACCCACACTATTCATACATTCTACACACATGCACACACTAGTATGCTTACCCACCAAGTTTCCTTGCTCACGACCTTGATATGCCTGCCCTAAAAGAAATATTTTGTCTCGCAACAGAGCAAGCTACATTCGGCAACGAATCACTCATCAACGGGGCAAACTCGATGCTCTTCTCCTAAAGCGCGAAACGTTAAGTTCCGCACAAGCATCCGTTCTGGAGCGAAAACCATTCAATGAAATACGTGCTACTGCAAAACAGCCGAGAAAGGCGATTGTAGAGACAAATTCGCTCTTCGGAAGGCGCCATACGCCCAAAACTCCCGCGGATGTTATCGTCACCAAATAGAAAGACGAGAGCGAGGGAAAGAAGGAAGCACTTGTAAGCAAAGGGAAGACAAACTTAGGAGGACCTTGAGGAAAGCAAAAAGTTTGGAGAGGCGTACAGACGTGGGAGAAATGCATAGCCGCAAATCGAGAACATTATATCACTGTGAAACCGTCTGACATAGCTAAGGGCATCAACTGATCCCAGTGCAGTGCCTCTCATCGGGGCATAGGTTTCGAGTCCCGACGATCGTATGATTTTTAACCCTAGCTACATAGATAGATCGAATTTAGCCATTGTCTGGAGGGCTGGCTGCTCTGATCCGTAGTTTTTTGTGGTTTCTCCGATCAACACCAGGCGGATGCCAGAGCAGTACTGCGAAATCGTTGCGGCCATCGGGACTCGAACCTATTATCTACCGATCAGAGTGACAGCAGTGACATCAGTTGATGCTGTCGGTCTGAGGAAAGACAATGTTTCAGTGTAAATAAGAAGTAAAATTATATGCTAAAGTTATAAGAGCTGCTAAAATGGCAAACTGCTTCAGACACTGTAGTTTCGGGTTATTCTCCAGTAATTTGATTTTTTCGCGTGAAAATACAAAAAACAAACAAATGGAACGTTAGGCAGAGAAGAATGAAGTGGCTCATTTATTTGAGCTCTAGAATCCCATCTTTTTACTACACATAGCTATTTGAATGGTGAATGAAAGCACTAACAAAGCATGGATAACATTTAAAATCTGCAAATGTTTGTTCTCGAGTAATAATAATAATAATAATAATAATAATAATAATAATAATAATAATAATAATAATAATAATAATTCAGAATTATCCACGAATGAGGTGAATCCAATACTTGAACAATAGTAAGAAAAATCGTGTTAAAAAAGCAATTCAATTTTTTTCTTCCAGAAGACCACAGAAGGAAAAGACACAAAGTTCCCCGTTTCTCCACCATGACCGCAAATATTTTAGTAAAAAATGTCGTTTCCTTTACATTAAACAGTATCCAAAACCGTTGAATTCTATCTTAAAATACCGACCTATACCTGTTCTTAAGGCTGAATTTGAGTATTTTCCCTTCCTGCAAAATTGTATTTCTAGTCAACACGCCACTTGGTAATAAGCTCTTTCTCCCGGATGGGGCTGTGCCCCTCTGGTGGGAGATATCTGGTTAGGTGAAAACCCGCCAGCGTAGGGAAAGATCACCGCCACCTCCCGAGCAAAAACGTGCAGTTCAATTACGGGACTAATAACCCTGGTAGTTGATGTGCCAGGAATCACTGCGCACACAAACTCACAAAGAATTGAAGGACCTGTGGCAGTGACTCATTTTCACCCAAAATCGCACGGGAGAGATGGATCAGTTCATGAACCGATGTCATGATGTCACTGCAGCGCCTCTGACGGGGAGGTCCTATGTTCGAGTAGCGACAGTGTCGGGATGTTCGGCATTAGCTTGTCATCTAGGTCGAAGTCAGTCGCCGTCTGAAGTCTAGAGGCTGGCTGCTCTGATAGGTACTTTACCGTGGTTTCTCCTATCAAAACCAGGCGAATGCAGTACCCTAAGAAAAAGGCCATGGACCGCGTGCAATCTTTCTTTCCTCTTCCTTGTTCAATCTTCACCCCTTACACTAACATGCATTACACTACCACACACATGCCGAGAGACCGGTCGGGAGCTTAGAGCTTGTCCCGGTTGGGACGGTGCTGGGCTGGTGTGAGATACCTGGTTGAGGGAAACACGCTAGCTGACGGTAGATGGGCGCCGGATCTCGCCATCTAGCGGGGGAAGATTACAGCCACGTCTCGCCGGAAAAAATGCACCACACTTACGCGACTAATGACCCAAGTACTAGACGCGCCAGGAATCACTAACAACCGGCCAACCAACCCCAAATCCCACCGAGTAGCTGAAGGAATATACATAACGCTTTCTTGGCCAAAATATCGTCGGAAGTAGTCCGCGCCACCTGCGCGCGGCGAGGGAGGCAGCGGGCCCGCCGCGCCACTTCCCACCCTGGGAGCGCCTAATTCGGCGACGATAGCATCTCATCTTGATGGAGACCGACGGCGGAGCAGATGCCGCTTATTACGTCGCTAATTTGCAATGCATTGCAAAGCGCCGTAATTGGGAGACTCCGCCGCGGCGCCTCAGCCGCCCGCGACATCGCGACTTCCCGCGGCGACGCCCCGACGCCCCGACAACCACTGCGGCCGGAGCGGGTGGGAGGGACCTATGGGTGAGGGCCGGTGGCTGCCGTCCAATTTAATAATAATAATAATAATAATAATAATAATAATAATAATAATAATAATAATAATAATATTTATTGAGTCACATATACAATTACAATCGCGTATGACGAGTCAAATATGATATAATTACATCTTGGGAGCAGCGAGTGAAGTTACATTAATTTTTATAGTCCAGAAGCAAAACAAGGGGCCATCTCAGCATTTGCACAAAGGACCAGGGATACTGGACAAAAAACCTGATCAAGATGGGGTCATTGGCCTAGTGATTATACAATACTTGTTACAGATATATTAAGATATTACATAGAAGATAAATATTTTTAGCAGCAATTAGTTGAACATTTGACTGACTTTGATTTAATTTGAAATATTTTAACATTTCATTTTTAGATTATCATTTTCTTGATATTGTGATTTTACTGCTACTACTTATAATAATAATAATAATAATAATAATAATAATAATAATAAATGTAATAGATAACGTTTAATGTGAAATTTAAAGTGAATTGTAATATGGTAATTACGGAGGCAATGTTAAATAGGTGACTTGTTTTGGTTTTTACTGACCGGGAGGTCCTAAGTTCGAGTCCCTACTGTGGCGTTTTCATTGTTGTCAGAAACTTTTTCGGTAATAATAAAGCAGCAAATTTTGCAGAACTGGTGCAAGACTTGCTTTTAAACTTTCAAAATTTGAGTTCAACTACGAGGATTAGGCTACATTATCTTCATAGCCTTCTACAACTTTCCAAAAAATCTTGGCAGTATATGTGAGGAACAAGGCGAGCGTTTCCATCAAAAAATAAACGTGATGGAAGATAGATATCAGGGTAGACACACGATGGCAGACTACTGCTGGAGCCTTCAACGTGATTGACCTGATTTGTCTCTTAATAGGAATTCATATATTTAAAAAAAATAATTATTTTGTTGCGTAGTCATTGACGCAATGCGTCTCTTAAACCATTGTTGGGCGTCGAGCGCCTGCCTTGGAGTAATCCTCCGTCATTTACATTGTCAAGTCTCGTCAGTCGGTGCCTTTTATCCCTTCGGCCACGGGCTCGACGCCGTTATATCCCGCGATTCCAAGCTGGGCACTCAACCAGGAACCCGCGAGTCCAGATTTATGATTCGCTCGACCTCTGTGACGTCACGGAGCGTAGTAAACGCATTCGGCTAGCGACCCCGGCTGCTTATGATATCTTTCCTTTCTGGCTGTTATTATAAATATATTGAATATCTTAATTACGTGTTTCAAGTGTTTGATTTGGAATAAATATGCGTATCTAGTTTCATTTATTTCAAGTGTTATGCAATTTACGAATATTCTGTACTCAATAAAACAAAATAACGAGTCTTTCTGGAGAAAGGTTTTGCTGGATAGAATTTGCAAAATTATAATTTGAGTATTATGTGTCTATCACAGATAAAACGAGAACGTATGTGCTGTTGTAGCTTTGGATTGTTTGTGATATTTTTTAGCGTTAAAAGAATGATTTTCATATACATATGTCTACAATGTTCGAAATATTATATTCAGTTGATAAAAGATGATACTGAAAGTAATAGTCGTCCAGCACTTATATGTTGAAGTGTAGTTGTTTACTAATTTTTGTTGATCACTCGTTCATACATATCCTTCAGCTGATTCTTAATTCTTCTATGATTGAGAGCTCTCTTTAATGTTATCGACGCAAGCTTGTGGAAATTATTCTTACTTGTCTGTTTAATGTTTTCCAAATATTATTACAATTGTGATTTAATCATATTTGTTTGTTTTGTAGATGTGTAAGAAATGACAACTATTCTTTGCTTGCTATGTAATTACAGGTTATCACCTCATGCGGTTAGATTGGTAGGGAGTTTTACAAGTGATGACTGAGATGTATTGTACGGACATAAATTAGTTGTTTATTATGTGACTTACTAATGCGAGAAAGTACGTGCTGTTGGAGCGTGTTGTAAGTGAGCGAATGGAGTGGGAGAGAGAGAGATGCATCTTTATAAGCGAAGTGATAGAAGCACCAGGCAGTAGCAGCGACCGCAGCAAAGAAATTTTCTCCCGTAATTTAGTTTTACTCCATGATAGTGATGGTGACAGGTGACAAAATTATGACTGAAAGTAATAGTCGCCCAGCACTTATATGTTGAAGTGTAGTTGTTTATTAGTGCGCTGGTAAATGATTTTGAAAGTATGTTTGCACAACAGACAAGAGTGATAAAGGTGGAGGCATATATGGAAAAAAGAAACCCTACAAGGCTTCCAGTAACAGCGTGGTTTTGTACGAATTTGGTTATGTGGCATAGTAGAGAAGACAAGTGGTGAGTACTGACATTTATTTGAGTAGTTAGATAGGAACAAATATATGTAGATGCAGCAATATAGCTGAAGCAGAAAGGAAAGAAATTAAAACAGACAGAATTCTTCCTATTTGGAAATATTAATAATTAACACAGCAGCATTACTAGTACGAATAGTACGTATTGCAGTGGTGGCTTGTTAAAAATTGTATTGAGAGATATTTATTTTATAACAATAGTGAAATAGTCAAGTGATTGCAAAATAATTTCATAGTGTTTCAAACACATGAAGTGAATCGTAAAATGCCTCTGAGCTCATTGTTATGTGTAAGCATGGCATGAAATTAATTGTGGAATTAGTAAGTCATACGTTTAAATATGATGAAAAAGACAAAGTAAATAGAGTGTAAATAATTAAATAAAAGTAAATTAGTGTTGGGTAGTACTGACAACAGGTTTTTCTCACCTTATAGTGGTATTTCATACTTTGTAGAGAAAATAGGTGATAAATAATGATATGAAGTTTCAAAGGAGTGAAATTGATTGTTTTCCAGTTTTTTTCACATAAACATGAATACTCTTGAGGCCAACAAGTGAACAGTACTACAGTGTCCTTTGATATTGATAATAAGCTTCTGTTTCTTTGCATCTATACAGAACAGTTGCCAATTTAACATGGCTGTTTTAAAGGGGCTAGTAATAAGATGGACATAGGAAGCTGATTAGAAGTGGTTGTAATAACATTTAAAGGCATTTTTATTCGGTGTAGATTTGTTTCGATTTGGAGAAAAATTGTTTTCAGCTAGCATATGGCCCTTTTGGCAACTCTTAGGGACGACTGGAAAGAGCAGTTAAGGAATATAATTAGTAAATGACTACAGATTATAAAGTGGACTTTTGTAGTATGATATAACTTTTTTCTTCAGGATTTGTATTTTGATAATATTGCAAAAATTTAATTGATATTGCTGTTACTTTATAGTGGATTGGTTGTCTGAGAAATTGTGGTTGTGGTGTAGATGGTTGAATAGTTCAAATTACATAAAGGACATGAAGTAAAAATACTGAAGATTTCTTCTTAAGGGATTAGTAGTTAAATTTGAATATGCATATACAAAATAAAGGTCCATAATTATGTTAATAGAACCAAATATTTTTTCAATTGATTATTAAATTCGATTACTATATTCTCATACAGTGATAATTTATTTCATATCCTGTTGAAGAAAATTAAATTAAATTTTGTTAAGTTTGTTTTATAAATGCGTTATGGTAGATTTCAACCTCAGGAAGTATACTTGTTCAATACTTCAAATGTAGGAATTAATGGGATGATATAAATTAGGTGGTAAGATTAAGAGAAACAGAATGTTAATGATAGAGAGAGGGCTGTTTAAGAAGGGATGCAGGGTTATGCAACACTGGATAAGGTCAGATTTAAGAAGATGTAACAAATGATATCATTGAAACTAGGGAAGGGGCAATAGGATGAATAATGTAAGAAAAAATATTAGGAAGAATTTACCAAAATTCAAGGAGGCGGGAGAGAGGGAGGGAGAGGGAGAGGGAGGGGAGGGGTAGGGGTAATGGGTAGAGAGAGAGAGAAAGAGAGAGAGAAAGAGAGAGAGAGAAAGAAAGAGAGAGAGAGAAAGAAAGAAAGAGAGAGAGAAAGAAAGAAAGAGAGAGAGAAAGAAAGAAAGAAAGAAAGAGAGAGAGAGAGAGAGAGAGAGAGAGAGAGAGAGAGAGAGAGAGAGAGAGAGAGAGAGAGAGAGAGAGAAAAGGAAGTAGACAATAGTAAGAAGACTGGAAAGGAATATGCATAATTAGGAGAGCTAGAGGGATGGTTGAGAAATAAATTACCGAGTTAAGGAAATTATTGGGAGGCCAGTGTCTTCGGGATATATGGGAATGAAATATTAGAGTGAGAAAGGAAGAAATTGTAAGGGGTAATGAAAGGAAGGCAGAAAGAGATGAGGGAAAAGGGAAAGAGACGAAGGAGGGGGAAAGCGAGAGGGAAAGAAAGGATGGAGGGAAGCAGTAGAGGAATGATAAGGAATGCAAATAGAATGAAGAATATTTGCAAGGAAGCTACTAGGAAAAAGGAACGAAAGTAATAATTTTGAAATGTGGGTGGGTATAATAAATGAAGACTGAATCCAGGGAGAATATAATAAAATAGGATACTCAGAATGTCCAGCCTTATACATATCAAAGAGCAGCCACCATATGCCCACTTAAATGAACAAGCATGCAGTCATTTCAGGGGATAAAAACACATTTTCCACACAGCATTGTCCTCAATTTAAAAAATCCATTACCCTTTTGCCTCAGAAGCGTATATTCCCGTAGAGTGTTTTTTAATTTTTTTTTTTATTTCGTGGTTGTCTAAATACCACCGGAAGTTTGTGGGGTATTTCCAAGCGCTGTTATAGTCTCAGTAGGAGCAGCTGAGTAAGTCGCCTTAGCATCTTCGTGAACAGTGAGTTTACTGCATGTCTGACGGCCCGCTGGCGGGCTAATGTTCTAACTCCTTAAAATTGGGTGCGGTCGCAGGACCTCGCGCGATAAAAGTCTGTCATTATTTTGCAATCCAATTACATCAAATCACACTTTTTTTCTTTGTAACTTGAAACAAGTAGATTATTTCTTCTGTAATACATGGAACTATTTTCAAAGCTTCGCTTCAATAGAAGCACGGCCTTCTGGACGTTCTGAAAGAAGAGATATCATGCAGAAATGGATGTGCAGAAACGAGTTTTTTTCAGGAAAATGAAATAGGATACTTTTATTCATCTGAAGAGATCACAGTGGAGTCTTTTTTTTACTTCCTAAAATGACTCACAAGTTCATAAAAGTTTGTGAAAATCCTTAGTCAGAGCCCAGAAAACACTATTTTCTTCCAAAAAGTTCTGTTCCCAATGTTTACCCAGCGTGAGATTTTACGTGAGATTACTCAACTCCAACCTTTTGTATTCAACGGTGTCATTCAAGCTATGCTTGGCCAGTGGGCTACCGCTGCTCTGCGATGACCGTCAGGACCCATGACCGATGGTATGGTCGGGAACAAAAGAAAAACAAACATTTTTACTTTAGAAGGAGACTGCCGTCCAACCGACGAAAATGAGCTTCTTATTTCTGAACACCTAGGTTTTCAAACGTAGTAAGCCTAGAAGGGCGGCGGCTGACTGCCTCTGACGAAATATACTTATTTACGTGAGTTTGCGTGAAAGACTAATGCTCAATCAATTTGCGTAATCAATAGAAAAAATTGTGTAACTTTTAAGCTGTTGAGGGTGTTGAATTTTAAAATATTTGGAAACGTCGTTTGAGGTAATCCCAACTCAGGGTATTCAAATGGCGGGGCTCGGTCTGGACATCCTGTTTGTAGGTTTAGTCGAAACTTGGGACTGAAGTGGAACTCTACTAGCTAGATTTGAATGAAGAATACAAGACGTGAAAAAAAACTGAAAAGAGCTAGAGCTAAAGAAAGTATAAGTACGAGAGGTTTGTTTTATCATATGTAATATACTCGTGTGTGCGTGTGTGTTCTTGTATGTGTTGGTGTGTATATTCGAGGTCGCGAGTGTATGCGTGTGCATACATCTACGTGTGTTTGTGTTTGTAAGTGCGATTTTATTTGTAAGTGTGAGTGTTCTTGCGTGTAAGTGGGTGTATGTTAAACATACAAATCGCGACAAGATTAGATATTCTATGTTTCTTTTGAAAAGTACATTTTAATTCGCGAACGAAATCTGTGAAAAAGCACTCAATATACTTTAAAACATTCGCTCAATGCATTATTTTCTGTGTATTTGTTCTGAGCCGCGCGACCTCATTGTGTATTGGGAAGAACAATTGAATGAACGGATAATATATGTTGTATACGTCATGTAAAAGAAATCTTAACCATCTCTAAAGATAACTCCGGTTAAAATTGGCTGTGCATTGCTAAATAGAGGAAAATGACTGAACTTTGCAATTGATTTTAGAAATATCGTGGTACATTATTAATGACTAAAGTAACTTTGAAGGAATTATAGTGTGATATGATGATATACAATGTATCTAAATGGATCGTGGCGGTGAAATGATTGTTTACAGTATAATTTTTACTGCTTCATTTATCTTCGGCGACTTTAGTGTTATTTTCCTCAAATTTCATCGAGATATCGTCGAATCTCTCCTCTAGTGACCAGGGAAGCGAACAGCGTCGATCGGGCTGGGAGTCAGGAGAGCGTGCAGGTTCGATTCCTGATGTCCCTGGGGCAGGGAGCCGGCAGGTGGACACAGTGCAACACAAGCAAATAACATGAACCAACACAAACACAAACTACCTAAACGGTTTGAATAGACAAACCGAGGTGCACAAACACCCATTCCGAACAAGGTCCTGCCGAGCGAAGGTTTAGTAACGGAGCCTTCCCACATCGCGTACGCATCACGTGCAGTGTAGGAATTGGAATGCTGTGTAGGGATTGAGAAGTTATGATGTACAAGTTCTATTTTAAATTTGTCCTCCTCCATTTGGGTCCACCTAAAATATACGCGTAGCTAAGAAGGATGTAACGACCGATCAAATAAACGCTTTCGGTGTACATTTAAGCCTAATATATTGTATCAAGTGATACTAGTGGAGAGTGATGAGAGTGGATAAAAATAATTATTAATATGTATATTGTGTTTTATGTCAGTAATTATGTGGAAGGATCCTATAAACTTACTCTCCTCAAAATTATTATTATTATTATTATTATTATTATTATTATTATTATTATTATTATTATTATTATTAACATAATAATGTTGCTTGTCGCGGCTGGAGCTGTGCCTCGCTGGTAAGAGGTACCTGGTTGTGGGAAACCCCTCTAGCCAACGGTAGGTCAGCGCCGGATCTCGCTATCCAGCTGGGGAATATCACCCCAACCTCCCGGGGGAAACGAAGCACTACACATTCGGAACTAATGACCTCGGTCATTGGCGCGCCCGGTCAAGCAAAAGACTCTTGGTTCTCAGAATAATTACAAAGATTTTAAAACACAAGATATGTGTAATTAGTGGAATGACAAGCACAAGACCAGAAACTGAAATGGAAAAAATAAATTCACCAAACGTACAGCGCATTACTTAGTCTTAAGCAATCTCTACTAATGAGTCTTTCCTACTGGGATTTTCTCCGCCCACAGCCACCCATACCTGAGACACTCATGTTGGTACACTGTTCTCCTTATATTAAATTCGTCCAACCTGTAGGTTCTCTGTGAGTTACCGGTCATTCTGAGCTCGAGACATGAATTCGGCCCTTATTATATGGTCATAACTGGGTTCATCACACAGCTTAAAACAACAACAAAAAACAACTTAGCCTGTCGTGCAGAAAAGAGAGTATTTTGATTTCTGCAATGAATCCCATTTTTTGTGAATCATACTCGTATTAAAAATTAATGGAGAAATTGTGTTTATATTTGTTATATCTATTGTTGTCATTGTTGCATGACGGACACGACGTATTACGTCGTCTCAACGTACGTTGTACCCACGCTTTCAAGTGTGTAGTAGTGGTCATTAAAGCAATACCACTTCCAACACCATATATATTTTTTTAGCACTCGTAAGTAGGTTCCTTTTTACTTTCTCACATACAAGTTTGTAGAATAGCGTGAGTATTGTAATTCTGCGTCAGAAACGACGATTTTTCATATTGTGTGGTCTGGTATAAATAAGCGAACAAATCGTGTTTCTATACGTACTAATTAATTCCTATAACGCGTTGCGTATTCAGAATCCACGTTTTTGAGTCATTGATAACGAAAAATTGGTTTATGGCAAAACGTCCGTCTGTGGTAAACCCTGTCGTCTGAACCATTCAGATGAATTTATCCAAAATTTATATATCCTGATTGATGTAGGAGGAATTTCGGCAATTTGAAACAGTTATTCTGAGATTTGAGGCTACCCTTCAAGAAGCCTTAAAATTTCAAATTTTATTAAGTAGATCGAATATTTTGTTTCATTCTTTCCTCAGCTAGAGCAAAGGGCGTTTAAAAATGGCACAGAGTTTCGTTATTAAGAGGTTGAAAATTAAGAGGTTGAAGATAGAGATTTTTTAAAACAAAACCTGAACTTCAATTATTGACTGTAATAAGGGCATGTTCAAATTTCAGAAAATATACCTAATTTTGCATGAAATATGGGTAATGTTTAACGGTTATTTTCTTAAAAAAAGGCTGCGAATGTGTTCGTCAATCGCTTCGACTTCTCTAATAGCGCATAGTACCCTAATAAAAATGGCACAGGTTCTATTTTGCATAAACTATATATTCGACAATTTCAACAAATCAGCATTGCAAAACTACAATTTTTTATGAGAGAGATCTTTTCCATAATGAAATTTGCTCTAACAAAATCATTAAATTAATATTTTTTTAATGTACTTTCGGGAGATTTTTCCTTAAAGTTACGAAAATTTATATATTTTTTTATCAAAAACGTTCAATTCTTTTCTTATTTTTCTCTGATTGAATAAAAATGGCGCAGGCCCTATTTTCGTTCATTTTTCTGAAGTTTTGAATGTTGCAAATGTCAGAAATAATGCGAGAAATTAGTTGGTCTTGTAGACCTGTAATTTTACAATGGCATACATTAGAGTTATGTAAGATCCTACTGTGGTTGCTTTCTTTATATTGCTTATTTTTTTGAGATTTTTTTCTAAAACGTCTTTGAACGTCAGGAACTTTGACCGCTTTTCAAAACATGATCCGGTGGCTGAGATCACTAAGGCAGTAGTGCTGTAGCGATCTCGAGCAGAAGGATCGCGGGTTTGAGTCTCGCATCTGGCATGGTTATATTTGTATTGGTCCTCTCTACTCCCATTGCGTCCATATCATTTCATCTAGATTAGGTTCCCAGAAACATTAAAACCAATAGATATTGCTAATGACCTAGATGTTGATGCGATCTTAAATAACAAAAAATCCTCTTACTGTATTTCCATTTTCCCGACTTATGCTCGCAAGGGTGAGTTAGAATTTAACTGTTTCTTGATAATTTTGAATTTTTGCGGAATGGTTTTGAAATTTTTTCGATAATTCTACAGCTTTTTGTTCGCGACTCAGGATGGTGAACTTCGTTAGTTTTCAAAATTCATACCGCCGTCCTTACACACTTAAACAACGTTTTGTTAATAATTTGAAATCGCCTGTGATATCTGCATGAACTAGACAATCAAACTGGAGGGACACTTAAATAGTTTAAGATTAAAATATGCTTTAGGTTATTTCAGAAGAAAAATTAATTAATTATTATTGTAGAACATTTTAGTCTCTGGTCTTAGAGGTAAGTCTGATTTTTCATGATTTGTAACAATTTCATATAAAATCCCGCATTCTCTTAAAAAAAGCTAAATAATTACAAAGCTTAAAGCAAAAGATTACGAATCAATTTTTACATTGAAAATAAAATTAATTTTCTTTCTTTTTCAAAATTTTAAGAATTCATATATTTAGAAAATATTATGCTCCTTTGACACATTTGCGTAAATTGTCCTAGCATGTCACTGTCACGCGTGAGTTGTAATTTCTTCGGGAATTCTTTCGGAAGTTCAACACTTCCTTATCTGACTCATGACATCTCCTTTCCGGGAAAATCCTTTCCTCGTTCGCGTCTTTCGGAGAGTAGTTTGCTGCGTTTCTGACACAATCGTTGTTTACATTGTTTCTCAGTTAGCTTTCGATAAGGGTGTTTGCAAGTCAACCAGCGATTTTGCAAACTCGCATTCCACACCAAGAAATATGGAGATACCAGGCTAACGGTTAATGCTCTTGCCGTGAAATGTAGTGAAAGGCAAGGCTCCCCAAAATTGGGCCTCTCAAAAAGAGGCACTTCTTCCTTACTCTAATAATGCAGATTAGACGGACGAATGTGGTTGTTCGTGCAGATGTGATTTTTTTAAATTTACGATGATTGAATTAGACCTGTATCATAAATTATTTAGGTACCCATAGAAAAGTTGTCAGTCACCTCCTTTCTGCCCATTTCCGTAAATTTGTAACATGTAAAAACTACATGTATTTACTTTTGATTTAAAGCTATCTTTTGGCCAGGTTAATTTACTGGTGTTATAAAAGCAACCCCTAGGATGTAACGTGGGACATGATGACCGAATAATGAGTGATGTTATTGTATGCCAATGATTACTAGTTTTCTATTGTCTCTGCAAACAAGTACGCTAGGAGGACATATGTTTACCCGGACTTGATATTATTTAAAAATTCTAACAATTATCTATAATGTAACTCTATAAATCTAATTAACTACTACTTCTCCTTTCAAGTTCAAATATTACTATTTTTTTCTTGAAACTTGAATTGTGAGAGGCCGAGTATTCACGCACTAGCTCTAGTTGATGGTGACCCTCTGAGTCGAACCAGAGACATTAGGGCTCCACTGTACTCACCTTGACGATTCGGGTTTGGCTCAGCTGATCTATTTTTTCCCAGATGCGGAAGGTATTGTCGGAATGGAATTCCGATTTCTCAACCTCGACTAGTTCATTTACTTAATTTCACTTTGGGTTCCGGTTCTATTCTCCTAATGTTCCGGTCTGATACATCAGTCAGTGGCAACGCTATAGTCAACAGCGGAAGGAATTCGCGTGAGCTCAGTAGAGGTGTAGGAGCGGCATGGCAGGTAGAAGTCGAGGCTGGGTTCGAATGCAAAAATTTGATTAGAGGACGGAAGGGAGGATGTATTTCATTGATACAGGCTTTGAGGAATCGTATCATACGCTTCCTTTCAGCCTTTCAACTATGGACGGAGATCTGTACGTTTTGTATTAAAAATAATAAGTAAATTAAAGATAGATCAGCTTTATTAAGTGCTGGTGATCACCTCAATTGAAAAACCGACAACAAACAGCAGTGTTTTCATTTATGACCACACACTACACTTGCTCTTCTTAGAGGCAGCTTCTCCAGCGTCACCAACTCCTAGTCATGCCGATATTTACTGCACCATTAAGAAGCACATACTCCATCAGTTTAAGAACATAATATTCGGTATTAAACAGTGTCTTTTCTGAGAGACAATTCCGTTTCAGTGTAGACAATTTGAAGGAATATCTGGTTGTTACATGCAATGTAGATCACTTTTCCCGATAAATGAAGATGTTCACTCCAATGTACAAATAAAATTTTGACTATTTTAAATTAGATTGACATATCATTTTTAATACTCGTTTCCATTACTTTAATTGCCTTTTTATCCATATTTTTGCAAGAATAAATTCCTTTTTTATGTAATAAAGAAAATTAAATGTCTTTTCGACTCACAACTTTAGACAAAATGAATTCTTGAACTCAAGTGATGGGGAAATGTTCCGTCGCAAGATGGGAGACTCCCGGAGCAGAGAGGAGGGAAGACGAGTAAATATTTGTAAGATAATGAAAAAAACGTACATCTGTGGCAAAAAACAAGATGCAATATAGGATAAGTCTCCAGATTCGTGAAGGTAGTCTGGAGAGGATGTTGGAATGCGATGTATGAAGGAGGAGTGGGCTGCCGCAAACGGAAATGGGCAGTAAAGCAGTAAATAGTTTTGTGGATGGAGGGAACTATAATGAAGGGTGATAGGATGATGGAGACGCCGGAGACATTGAAGGCAATGGCGGTGTTTGTGACGAGACGGAAGCACAGTAAGCAACGTAGGGACGACTATTAGCATCAAACTTCAATGATGAATTCGAAAATGACAGAGCGCCTGGAAACTATGGGAACTATGAAAGAAGGGAACGCATCCTGAACGTACGGCCAATGACGAAAATGACGGAAGAAACGAAACCAAACACGCAGGCGGAAAGGGGCGGAAAAAGAAGAGTAGAAAATAATCAAAGTTTGGACGCCACCGGGCTTCAGCGAGCGGAAGTTTAAGTAGGCATCTGCAAGCGCGAGGGACTCCAACCAACAGCACAGCGATGGGCGTGAAACAAAGGACGGCGCTCGCCGAATACGCTGCCTTCAGCTGGGTTGCCGCATTGATGTTAAAGATTTCATCCATCCATGTTTTCATCGTCTGTATGTTGAAACAGGGTTTTTTAAACATCAATGTTTTGAAACGTCAAATGTACGTTGTTGGTTTTTAATGTTTGAATGAAAAAAAATTATAGTGACAAACAATCGTTGTAATAATCACATATCACTAAATGGAACATTCTTTCAGACCACGGAGACAAAGGATAGAGACTAAGTTAGTAGAGTTTTGGCCCACCAACGTAGTGAGTTGGTTTGTAAAATTCAATCTGATAATTTTAAGCCTTGTTCGTATTTTTTAGTTCGTTATATAACTCTTAATTTTATATTAATAAACTAGTCCACTGTCAGATTTAAACGCCAAGTTAACCCTTCTCCTCGCGCATAATAATGTTGAATGATACTAAATCAGTTTTAAAAGCCGGGATGTTTAAAAACACCAACGGTTTTGTGGCGATGTGCCGATGACGTTTTCAATTTGAACATCGATTTTTGTTGGCTTTGCCGGATCACTCGAGCGCATCAGGAACTGAGAGGAGCAGGCGGGTGGGATGGACGCCCACGCGGCATCCGCCGCCAC